>JAHPZR010007194.1:40000-43212 GCA_019787425.1 Platygyra sinensis | reverse complement strand
TCAAACTACGTCTGCTTACCAAACCCAGTTGAAGGCTTGTTATATTCTCCTCAAGGGCCTTTACCTTGGCCAAGAGACTATCATCATAGTCTGTTGTCTTATCTAAATAGAAAACATTGAAGACTTGTTATTGCACTTAATTACTTCACTTCATTCAATAGGTGCATTGAATCTACTTGGTCGGATAAATGAATGGTGGAAGACAAAATTATTTTCGTTTAATTTGTATGAATAGAGAAACAATGAGTATTGTAAAACAGAACGATAATTCTAATAACCCTTGTCCCTCGTAAAGAGAAATCTATTAAGTAACAGTCCATGTAAGAAAGAGGCAACCACGCGGCAAGGAATGCAGAAAGGTGCTAACTTTTACTTATGATTGGCTCTATCAGCAAAACTTACCAAAACTTCAGGTAGCTGCATATTTATTTATCCTTAATTGATCAACTATTTTCTTTTCAACAAAATCTCTTCTGAATCTAAATACCAAAGTATTCCTATGTGGGGAACATTGAAAAATTGGAGGCTTTTATTGTTTTTGTTTACGATTGTTGTGATTGGTTGAAATGTTTACACACAAAGAAAACTACCTTTCAGAATAGAGTTTAAATACATTTTATTTCACAAACCTGCTTTCCATCACGGTTGATAAATTCTTGGTATGCAGAACAATAGAAAATGGTACAGTTCTTACCCGGATCATCACTTAAGGACGTTCGCGCTAATTGTTTTCTGCGCATCCTTTCTGCGCACGCAAATTCACATGCTACGTCACGCATCGAGCGCGCGCTCTAAGTACTAAAATGAACAATGATAGGGCAGATGGCCATTCCTATAGCTTTGATTGGATTTAACGATCTTGGACGTTCGGTGACCCCTACTTTTCTTTTCAGAGACAGATGTAGGAAGTTAAAAAAAATTCAAGATTTCTGTCCACAGGAAGTGGAATCCTGCTATCTTGCGGCTGCAAGGCGCGTGAAACTATGATCGCTAAATGCGAACTTGTTCTTTGAGGAACCTCACCAGTTGACTAAATTCGCTTAATAGGTCCATTCAAACCATATTTGGCAGAGAACACTTCCCTTCAAAGCTCTAATTGCAAGATTTTGGGACTTGCAGCCACTTTGGTCTTCTTCGATAACAAAGCCCGATTACTCAGATTTAGGTGCTTTTTCCGGGCATGTTCTCTCCAAAACAAAATCGGGTGACCCCCCAATTTTTTTACATTTCTGACATCACTAACTCATCATCTTTCAATGGTAAAATTTTCAGAAAAAAATCAATGTTAGAAAATTTTCCGCGCGAACGTCCTTAAATTGTGAATGTTTCAGTTTTCGCCCTTAGCATTACCCATTTCTCAATTCTCGATAGTAAGTCATTTGAAGAAAACGTCGAACTGATCGAAGAACTCAAAAAGAAGACCTAGGCAAGCATCCTTACTCAAACAAAAGCCTGTTAAACCACCTCGTAATGGACATGTCAGTCATGTAATACATATATGATTAGCAGTAACAAGGATTAGGAATGTGTTCTACGTCTTCTGTGGCGCTTGTGATACAGGAATAATTGTCTGTTGTTGAGATCATTCATTATCTTAATGTGAACAGCTGAAATTTTGCTGGAACAGATATGAATTACTGGCAAAGTCCACTATTGCCCTGTAGATTATTTGATTTGTTTGCTTTATGGTTAGCAAGTGACGTCCCATCTACTGACCTCCAGGTGGTACCAGGTGAACCACGATTTGATGACCTATGCTGACACGTTACGTGACGGCTCTAGTTTCGGTAAAATGGAACATCTTAAAGGGACACTATCACGATGTAGCGCGCGGGCGAACTTGACTACAATCTTGGACAGAATAAAATGAGAAATAAAACCACCCCTCCCCCCGAATCAATGATGAACTCGCGGTCTAACCGAAGCGCGCCATTTTTTTCCATCGTTGAAATGGGGGGAGGGGTGGTCTTAATTTCTCATTTATTTTGTCCAAGATTGTAGGTTAAGAACCCCTACTGGCGGGAGGCAAACCAGTTGGCTATTTACAAACGTGGCCGAGAAGTCGAACTCGGGGCTTCCGAGAACAACATCAGCTAGCGGTCAGAACGGGATTTGAACCTACGGATTTCAAATCCGACGCTCTAACCACTCGACCACGCTGCCTCCCTAATAATAATAATAATAATAATAATAATAATAATAATAATAATAATAATAATAATAATAATAATAATAATGATAATGATAATGATAATGATAATGATGATGATGATAATGATAATGATAAAAGTAATAATAATAATAAAGATAATAATAATAATAATAATGATAATGATAATGATAATGATAATGATAATGATAATGATAATGATAATGATAATGATAATGATAATGATAATGATAATGATAATGATAATGATAATGATAATGATAATGTTAATGTTAATGATAATGATAATGATAATGATAATGATAATGATAATAATAATAATAATTATAATAATTAACATTTAGATCGCGCAAATATCCATGTGAATATGATCGAATGCGTATAACAAACAAATATTATACAAATTAAACATAACAAGTTAAGAATCCCAACTGGTGGGAGTCTTACCAGTTGGTTATTTACAAGGCGTGGATGAGTTGAATCCGGGCCACCGAAGACAAATCCAGCCAGAGGCAGGGAAGAAGATTTGAATCCGGGTCCTCCGTATTACAAGTCCCCTTCCGCTGGGCCACGCTCGCCTCTCCGCTCGCCTCCCCACCGAGCTACCCCATCAGCGTGCGCGAAAAGTACTATTCACTTGTGTGGTATATACTAACCATCCAATGAACTTTATAAATTCAATATTCGTTAATTTCACTTTAATTTTACTTAACTTTCAACTTAGCTAAGTTGTAATTGTAAGTGTCTGTCGAGGGGACAATAGGTCTAAAGGAGGAATAATAGAACGGAGGTCCTTGACTTTAACCTAACTGGTTGAGAACCCGAGGAATAAATATCACGGTATCACGGATCGCAAACGAACTTGATTAGTGAACCTGTGTACTTCGGGAATATAAATAGGGCGCTGTATTCAGAAACCTTTATCCTTTCTTATTTTAATAAATGTATTTTCTTAATCTACAATTCTTAAGCTTTCATAAAATGTATACTTTACTGGGATTTGCGTGAAACGCCCGACTATAAATCGGCGCCAACGAATCAT
>JAHPZR010007194.1:25000-32500 GCA_019787425.1 Platygyra sinensis | reverse complement strand
ATCAAGTTTAAGCTAATCTCATGGTCATATCAAAATACGCTCTTTTGTCAGAGAGTTACATAAACAAGAAGCCAAAACGCATCTGGCGGAATGTATTATTCCTATATGTAACAATATAGTTGAGCAAAATACCGAAAGAGAATATTGTATTTTAATAATCCTTTTCTCATCTGCGAGGGCCCAAAGAAAGAATTGTCGTTGGAAACCGGAAACAGATTCAAGCAAATTGTAGACTTCCTGCTCGCGCGCATAAGGTCTAAACTAGCCAGGTCGAATTGGAGCGTAACAAGCGATTGAGAATTCGCCGATTATGCTTAGCCTTCTTAATTATCGATAATCATTAACATGGACCCACAACAAGTAACGCAGAACCGATGACTAAAGAGAAGGATTGAAAACAGCCGGGGATTTATTTATCCCGACAGATGTTAAGATTGAGCCGATTACCGGAAGCAATAGCCTGAAATGTCAATCATCTCCCGCCTGCGGAAAATGAATGTCATTTCAGGCTGACAGGAGCACTTTCAGTTTCAACTGATCTGAAAACAGGAAAAAGGAACTTTTAAAACTAGAAGTAATCAAAGATTAGGAGTGCGGTCTGCGCAATATTACTTCTGCCAGTAATTTTCCGCCAGCCTACGCTATTTTTTACTACAAGCACGGTGACAATTTCTTCAACACTTTCTTCAGTGATTTTTATGGCCGATCTAAGTAATTACTCCGGCGTCGCAATTAACTTGACTTCACAAATCATTCCAATGCTACGCTCCCTAGCCCAAGCATCCCACGGAATCGCCTTTTGGCATCTTGTTTCATTTTTCTCCAGCAGGAAAAAAGCGAGCGTATTTTCCTCTTTTATCTTTTGAGAAAACAAGGGTATCATGTTACAAACTTTCCGAGGAAAACAAAAGTATCAAGTTACGAATGTTGGCATTGAAAAAAATAAAATTATCACGTTTGCTATTTCAACGTATCAATGAATTTAAAATGAACGAAATTCAACGTAAAACACCACAGTAAAATTTAAAACCGTCTTGAGAAACAGTAATTGTAAGTTATTTTTGGGCCTTGAACTAACAAGTTACATGCAAGCAGCAGATGACTCAAAACGTACTTACAGTCCTGCATAACACTCTGCACTATCTGAGATTGTCTCACTAGTCCTGTTTACCTGTTTATTTGAACGCTAGTCAAATCGAAGATCCCTACTACAACGAGTATTTATTTGCGGCACGAAACCAAACAAAGCCGCAGGGAATGAACAACACCGGTAATACCCTGTATGGTGTTGGAATGGCTCAATAATAATAAATAAAATATTGTTATTTAGAAGTTGCTGAAACCGATTCTGCGGTCGTGGAAATACCCAAGCGCTTCTAGGCCGGCGAGCAAGTTCGCAACGAGCTCACAAATTTAAATAAAATGCAGACAAATCTTGAAGGCAGCTTAGTTGAAAGCGCCGTCTTTGGTGTCCTCGCAAAAACAAAAACTGCTGGACTGTTATATTTCTGAAGGACTGGCGAGTAATAAGCAGGAGAATCACTGAAATTAAGCCGTTTCTAGATCTTGATTCGTGGCATCAAGTTGATCTGCATTTTTCCCGTCAATTTGCAAAGTCGGTTAACTCATATCTAATTATATTTTACCCTGAGGGGTGTTTTTTACTCTTTAACCGCATCCCCAAGGGTAACATGAGACCTGAGCTGAACCCAACCCAAGCCATTTACACTCCGGAATGCCCCAAACCCAAGGTGTGTGTATCCACGTTGTTGATGAACTTTAGTCATCACGTTTCACTTTATCCGCATTGATGCAAGTTTCCTGAACCTGGAGAGTTTGCAATTCTGAAATCGAATCATGTTGGTCGTTTGGGGTATGTGATACCTTAATTAGCAGAGACTTTGTACGTTCTATTTCTCGTTTCCTCCTTGGTTAGTTCGGATTGAGAGGATATATCAAACACTCAAGACCGTTTTCTCGAAATTAACTCACCTCGAAGTTCGTCAAAAACATTCTGCTACGCGTCTCATTTTCAACTCTCTTCTCGGCGTTCAGGTTGAAAATGTGGTCCAAATGCATATTTTTGTTTGATAATTTAATTCAGCATCCCAGATATAAAATTTTGCCCCGTGAGTATACATTTTGTTCTCTCCAGCATCAATTAGCCTGTACACTGACCTTCGTTTGAGCAGCGTATTTTCCCGGCCAGCATCAGTACTGTCAGCAGAAGACTAGCCGCAAGAGCTATTAAACACACAATGATATTCATGGCGAACAAGGCGCGATTTGATTCTTGAGCAGGTCTCGCTTTCCCAGGGTTCTGTACTCTGTATCCGTTGCTATGATCATGGCTTGAGTGGCCAGATTCCTTTCTTTGTTTCACGATTTTTTTCAGTAGGAAAGATTCCAACGAGGTCGGCTTTTCATCATCTTTCTTGGTTGGGTTTATGGAAAGTTCTTTGGGCGATTCATTCATTTTGAACTGTCTGCCTGTTGAGATGGCTATTTCCAGAATGGATCCCGTGCGACCTCTTGAAGTGATTGAGTAAAGTTTGTTATGCTAGTAAAGGATTTTCTTTTATATCCGACGTCCTCAGGAAAGGAAGCAGATTCCTTCACGAATGTGGGCTTGAACCCAATCTAAATTTAAATTTAAGTGGCATCTGAGATCAAGTTTAAGCTAATCTCATGGTCATATCAAAATACGCTCTTTTGTCAGAGAGTTGCACAAACAAGAAGCCAAAACGCATCTGGCGGAATGTATTATTCCTATAAGTAACAATATAGTTGAGAAAAATACCGAAAGAGAATATTGTATTTTAATAATCCTTTTCTTATCTGCGAGGGCCCAAAGAAAGAATTGTCGTTGGAAACCGGAAACAGATTCAAGCAAATTGTAGACTTCCTGCTCGCGCGCATAAGGTCTAAACTAGCCAGGTCGAATTGGAGCGTAACAAGCGATTGAGAATTCGCCGATTATGCTTAGCCTTCTTAATTATCGATAATCATTAACATGGACCCACAACAAGTAACGCAGAACCGATGACTAAAGAGAAGGATTGAAAACAGCCGGGGATTTATTTATCCCGACAGATGTTAAGATTGAGCCGATTACCGGAAGCAATAGCCTGAAATGTCAATCATCTCCCGCCCGCGGAAAATGAATGTCATTTCAGGCTGACAGGAGCACTTTCAGTTACAACTGATCTGAAAACAGGAAAAAGGAACTTTTAAAACTAGAAGTAATCAAAGATTAGGAGTGCGGTCTGCGCCTGTGATAATACTGAGCTGTCTGTTGCTGAAGACAGATTATCTTAATGTGAACGACTCAAGTTTTACAGACAGAGCTCAAAATACGACAGAGATAAGCTCAAAATACGTGGTGTATGCGATAGCTTGTGTATAGAGAATAGCCCTTTCACGGTTAGTTTTTCTCATTTGCATTACAATGTAATCCAACGTGGATGCGAAGCAATTTCGGGCTAAAACTGCAAAACAGCCCGAAATTGCCTCGCATACATGCTAAATTTTATTGTAATGCAAATGAGCAAAGGTAACCGTGAAAAGGGCTATTGAATGAGAAAATCACCGATCGTAAAAAACATTGTGCAAATAACTATCTTATTTGAAATAAAGTTTTCCTATCTCAAATGTGTCGCAAATTTGTCTCTTGTGCCGATTTTAAAGCCATTCTAACGCCGTTTAGTGAAGTTATTTGAAATCGTTACTGCTCCTTCTAAAAGAATGGAAAGGGAGACCACTCCATCCATCGCTGGCCACACGTCACTCCACAAAACGTTTTCTCCTCAAAAGGAAAACTCCCGAATCGCAATATAACCAACAGTTTCATAAAGCCCAATAAATTTCACTCCAAATACGTGTACTCGGCGGTCGAGACTCGTGAAGAACGAAAAATTTGCCTTAAAATTCGCCTCTTCGGCTTTCCTGATGTGCTTGTGAGCAGGTCCGCGCGGTGATTTTCCCGTACAATTCCCTGTATACACAAGCTGTCGCATACACAACGTATTTTGAGATTGGCGATTGGACAGATATAACATAACTGAGAAAGTCCACTATTGTTTCGTGGACTATTTGATTTTTCTGCTTTATGGTTAACAATAAACCATGATTTGATGACCTTTGATGACACGTTGCTTGACGGCTCCAGTTTCGGGAACCAGAATTACCTTCAAAATTCGTGCTAAACATCTCATTTTCACATTTACTGGTAATGTTGAGGATTAAGGCGTATTGTTAAAATGAATGCTTGTGTTACATGTAAGCTGGAAACACAAATATCAGCTAACATCAAAAACATTTGCACTCGCCTGTTGGTTTATCCGTGGTTTATCATAAATAAACAAACTCTGTGCGACTGGCAAATAATACAGTATTCTCGGTTTTCATGTGACGTAATCATATTCCAAAATTAAAAGTTGCCTTTCCTTCTGAGGTTTTAGTTGCATCAGATTAAAGACCCTATAGGAACTTGACGTTTCACAACGTTTTAGGTTGACAGGGTTCTTCCTTTTGCAAAAGAGCATGTTTGAATTTCCAAGCTTTTGCGTTGCGTGACATGACAAAGGCGGCCCAAGAAGACTGTCGCGTAAGTCAAAAGATGAGTTATCGCTTTAGTTTTTGCTAACTAAACAGTGCTTGCACTAGAAAAAGCATTTATTTCAATGTGTCGGGTGTCTGGAGCAATAATGTTTCGTTTCAATAGCAAAACTCAGTGACAGATGTTTCTGTTATTCTACGGCCGCCATGTTTGTCCCCTCAGAAGGGCAAAAACATAGCGGCTCCAAATTTGGGTGACACACTTCTGCAAATAACGCGCGAATGAAAAACAGCAAAGGCCTGATTCTTGGCGAGGTTCTTCAGAATATATCAATCATACTATCGTATCCCAGATTCTTGACTTTATTCCTTGAATGGTTACGATTTTTAGTTTTAACCACATGACTGGTGAAAACCGAGAATTATTTCCGCTGATGAAAGAAAAAGTCAGCATTCGGGTTGCTGTTCCTTAATTTTGACTTAGTCTTATAGCTCGTGGCTTCATCTCCTGCCTTCAGTCTAATCTCCGGCTCCACTCCTGAGAGCAGGCTGAGGGTGGGAGATGTTGACATTTCTGGCTAACGGAAGCACTTTCAGTTTTAACTAACAACAGGAAGAGGAAGTCTAGAGGAAGTCTAGTAGTGAAGTCTTAAGCATCTTCCGTCGTTTGGGCTCGTCGCGTGAACGTCAGTAGAAAACATAAAAGGAAACGTCAGAGGTTATCCCTATCGAGAGCCGGCTTTCCATATGTAAAAGATAAAGGAAATTACACCACAATATAAATTTAAGAATAATTAAGAATGGCTAAAAATGTACAACATTTTACAATACAACGCTGTTCATCTCAAATGGTCTTAAGGACGGTGCCTACTATTGTTATTGCGCATACGGTCTGCGCATCTCGAGATACTCGGATTTCCTATGGGTGGTGCTTATAATACAGGGATATTTTTGCGCGGTTCAAAACTATACGGGGAAAGTAGAACTTAGCAAGTGCTCTTGGTATCCAAAAAAAAATTGGGGGTAACCACGCATTTTTTAGAGATAATTAAGCTTCAACTGGGAAAAAAACGCCATACATTGCTTTGTATTTTAAAGCTATTTACAAATATTGCTGATTAATTATCTTCGAAAAATGCGTGGTAACCCCCAATTTTCTTTTCGGATTTCAATAGCACTCGTTATGATTTGCTTTTCCCGCATATTCAGTGAACCGCGCAAAAATACCTTTTAATTAGTAGGCACCGTCCTTAAATGATGTAACATGTAAAGAGTGAGTGAAAAAAAAAATTTCTAGCTAAATAAATGAGTGGTTCGATCTGGAAGTTACTTTGGCTATCTAGGCGACTGGTTATCTGTACTTTACAAACAACTGAACAACCATTAACATAAACACTTTTCCTAATGCTCTAACTTCTAAAACAGCTACAAATCATGAGATAGGTATATATTTTTCGACAAATGCAATCGTAGCGTTGTGTCACGCACCGCCATAACTCTGGCATTCAAAATGCTCTGGTTTCCAAAAGAAGCACATTATTGAGTTGTAAAATTGTAAGTAGTAGATAAAATATGAGCGGGAGATCTGTATGGGCGTTTACAATGGCGAGCCGATAGGCGAGCCATTGTAAACGTTCATACAGATCTCACGCGAATATTTTATCCTACTTGGGAAATGAATACATTAAATTGAATGCAAAGTATTGTTATGGGATTCGTTCATTGGACATGCATGCCAGAATGCCATACACATCGGACGCAAATATTTTCACCTACTTGCGAAAGGAAAACAATAAATTGAATGCAAAGTATTGTTTTGTGATTCGCTAATTGGACATGGATGCCAAAATGCTGTACGTCCCACTGGAGATAGTGCATGAGACAATAATAGAAATATTCAAAATTTTCAGTCACTGCTAAATCGCCAATATGGCAACAGCTCGTTTTCGTCCGCCGAAAACTGAAGAGGAAGAAATTCCCTTACTGTCTGAAACCGTACCCAAAAACACCAAGTACAATACAAAATGGGCGGTGAACGTTTTTACTGCCTGGCAGAATACGAAAATGAACAAAAAAGCGCAGTTGGAAACATCTGGAGGCAACGGACTTGAGTCGACCAATGTCGAGGACCTGTCAGTCCCACTCGAGCACATGTTCGCCGACAGTTTAAACTTCTGGCTCTGCAAATTCATTTGTGAAGTTGCGAAGCAAACCGGGGAACGCTACCCTCCTAAGACGCTGTACCTACTTGTTTGCGGAATTAATCGCCATTTGGGAAACGTACAAGGAGAAAAGGCGTTTAACATACTGGAGAAAAGTGACAGAAGGTAAAACGACATTCTTTGAAGCAATATTTCCTCGCATTAAATTCTATGATGAAAATGTGATCGTTTTGTTATTCATTTTTATCAGTAGAGATCTGTATTTAAAGTTAATGAATACTAATTAGCTGAGCAGGAGTTTGTATCAAAAGTTAATTCTACTGTTTAATAATTCATCAACCCCAGCCTTTCCCTGCTACCTATTCAATCCCTCCCCGAGCTTTCAGACAGTTGATTTGTATTGGGGCTTACAGTTGTGTACATGTGATCTGAATACTGTGCTGAGATTGGTTTGCACCCTCATGAATAATTAATGAATTTTACAAACAGATATAAATATACCGTCTCTTATGCCTGATAAGGAGAAAAACTTTGGTGGCGCTGATCCCATTTAATCTTGTGGCCTGTTTGGGTCATATGGTCAGCAATGGCAGAAGAGTGGCTGTTACTCGTCAGCGCTTTGAAATGTTCCGTTTTCTTGTCATGTAATCGACGTTTTTATAACCGCAGTTTGTTTGCTATTACTCAAGTTGAAATGGCCGAAGAATAAGAGTGTCTAAGAGATTTATTATCCAACACGCCAAATTGGTATGTTCGTGCGAGCGAATTTCTTGGATATTTA
>JAHPZR010007194.1:0-20000 GCA_019787425.1 Platygyra sinensis | reverse complement strand
GAAGCTCGATTTTTCATAAAGCTAAGGGTCTCCGGGGAAGTCCCGATTCGTTCGTTATCTGTTTTTATAAAAGCAGTCTTCTCGTATTTTGATATTGAATGTCAATGAACCGACTGAGAAAGTCTACTAAATTTTCTGAAATCCACAAAAAGCTACAAAACCTACCGCGGCGTCGTTTTATTTTTGCGCCAGAAAAAAAAATCAAATTTCCTGATTTTTTTTTTATTTATTTAAAGATAGAAAAGTTGTGAATATGTACACGGTATTTTGTGGCTCACTCTAAGAGTCCTGGAAGATAAATTCAGATATATATTTGTAAAAGGAGAGATACTATAGGTCGCAGCAAAAGATTTCAATCAGATCAAGCTTGTTATATTAGCTAAAAAGTTGCCGAAATGCTTCTAACTCGAAAATGTTATAACTAAAATTAGCATCGTAAAATGGACCCCAGGAGGAAGAAAATTCATAGTTTCATGCTCCATATATGGAAGAGGATATAAAAAATTCCCACGATGGCTGAAAATTGAGTAAAAGTGTTTTGTTTACAAAACGTAGAGATTGAAGTGTCCATAGGCTATTTGAAACGGTTAAATGCCAAGTTAACAGTAATGAAAGGAGAAACTTTTTCACAGCTTTAATTTCGCTGCACTTTGTCAATTGGCCACGTTCGATATATCAATATTCTAACATGGCTCCTAGGCTTTCAGGACAAACTCCTATATTTGGTGTTGTTTTCATTGTATCCAAGTCTCTTTTGAGAATTGAGGGACAAAAGAAACTTAAAAAAATTGCAATTTTGACCCGAAAGCCTCGGAGCCATGCTTGAATGTTGATATATCGAACGTGGCCTATTACTAAGATATTTTGCATTTAAAAACACAAAAAGATATCTCACACCATCCTCTTTTTAGCTCGCGGAGAGCTATCTGGTTGGTTGGGAAAGCAGGAAGTCAGACGTAAACAACAGAAAATTTGAAATCGATTTCCGATCGTGTCAAGTTCGGCAGGCGCATTCAAGCATTCGTTAAATGGTCGTTAAAAATGCTCTTATTCGGCTAGGTGCGTTCATGCACAAGAGATCAAGCACGTTGAAGAGACAAACAAACTTTATTCCGTCCTGTTTCCATTGATACATTAAGTGCAATGGTATGCACACACCTGCATATGATTCAATTGTGCAGTACAGTTGCGTTTACGAAGAAAATGTACCTTTACAGTTATTGTTAATAAACTGCCAATAGACCGTTTGCATAAATGGCGCCTAAATTTGAATAACAATACTTGGTACATCCTTAGCCTCACATTCATGTTTCAAGACAAAGGAATTTTCACATAAATGTGAGGCTAAGGATGTACCAAGTATTGTTATTCAAATTTAAGCGCCATTTATGCAAAGGGTCTATAGACTGTTACAGTATTTCTTGAATAAACTACTCTTCTATTAGAGTGCTTTCAAAACTCCCATTCAACTAAGTATATTAGTCAATAATCAACAATACAGCAACTACAGGAAACGCCGAATGAAATCGTACAACAGAAACATATATTACACCACTCAATAGGCTTGATAATACGCAAAATCAGCTCCCTGACACAGTATTTAACTTACTCCACGGGCTTACAACAGGATGCCTTTTGTTTCATTTTGATTGAACATTTTTGAAAATTACAACCACCTAGCAATTCAGATAACACTTTGAAACCAATTCAGATAACACTTTGAAAGCAAAATGTGTCAGGTTAGGCAACGACGATGTGGGGAACTGCTAAGCTCAAATCAAAAACACGCCAAAAAAGCTGAGAAAACAACGCATGTAAACTTTGGCGGCCGCTACCGGATACGACCCCACAGCCAACGAGATTACGTCACCAGCCTTGAGGTTTAGCACCACGCCTGTGTACAGGGTACCTGAATTTGTATTTGCTGCTTTCACTGTTGGTTGAATCATAGTAACAGTGACTTTGTTGTTGAGAAGGATATTGGTTCTTCCATTGTTTTGGTAGTAAATTTGTGCGTAGATGTAGTACCGTCCAGGGGTGGGCACATTCAGTTTTCCGTCCTGGTACTTCATGCCGCCTGCCAGGTGACTGTATGGAGCACTGACACACCAGTCCTTTATCACTGCAAGGGAATTAAGCAAGGCAATGGTTTTATTTAAAAACAGGTTATGTGATCACAAAAATCTCTCCCTCGCAACTAATATTTGTACGAGAAAAATTCCCCATCCTCTGCCAGTCAGATCTCAAGTTTCTTAAACTTGGCCGGTAAATCTTCAGTCCTTGAGTGATGCTATCGTTTTCTTCTGACTGTAAGAGTCAAGAATTATGTTGTCCTCTACACAGACGTACTGTTAGAAATTACTCACATGGTCTATCAGGGACATTTTTCATTTATTTTTAAGAAAATACCTTGAAAGAGCCATAGGTTTCATTCAGATCATTATCGGTGAAATGCAGCTAATCAAATTCAATAAGAAACACGAGGAAGCAAGACACTAGCCAGACTTTTGATCTCTGCTAAAAAGCGGCGAAATTCCCATAAAGTGTAAATACCTGTGTTGGTTTGATACGTCATGGAAGTTCCTATGTTGCTAGCCTCAATGTGAGCTGACGGTTTGATTGGATCTTATTTTTATTAACATAACACGGAAAAAGAAACAATTAGTATTCTCAGTAAATCGATTGATCGAAGTTGGCAAAGATTAAGAGCCGTCCTTTATAATTTTCAACTATCGTCATTTGGACGAGAAAAAATTGAAATTCCTCAAACTTTCACAGATGAACGGTCTAGATAAGTGATTTACAAAAATATATTTTTCAGTTCAATTCGATTCGTATTTTAGCGCTGGGGCGACCATCTTGGTTTTGCCCCTCTGAGAGGGCTTTCAGCAGCCATTTTAAGGCACATCTTTAACAATTTGCCAAGCAAAGAAAACGTTATAATTCCGGGTAAAAACACATTATTCGAAACAAGCAACTGTTGCTTGATACGTTGAGAGGCGGTTTTGGTAATTTCATCAACATCTGATTTTTTTACAGAATTTTAAACTTCTTCCCTTTCGAACTACTTGCGAAGCGCCATAAAAATGGCGAATTTTAAAGGAAAATATCGCCAAAAGTACATCACTTGAGATATCCAAACAACCCTCCACTGAAAGAGCAATGTCTCAACTGTAAAAATATGCAATAAAATTTTGGGGCAGTCAAAACTGAAAAATATTAGAAGAAGAAGTTTAAGCTGTGGTTTTGTAAACAAACACCGCCATCCTAACGTGGAAATGGCGATGTGCAAAGGAAATTATGATATATTCCACTTACCTCGCAGCATGTCGACAACTGGATGATCCACGATATCTCACGTTATGTTATCAGTAGGTTTCAGCGGCATGCTCGATGATTATTGTGCGAAATCACTCTGAGACATCACAACCGTTAAGTGTCTCCGAAGCCCTCGTCGTAACATCTAGCAATGTTAGTTGTCTTCCGCGTCATATCTGCCGTTTACAAGAAGTTTAACAGTGTTCCGAGATCCCAACTGACCCAAACATCTGTCATCAGCCTTTAAAATCCCCCTCTTAATCGCGGATTCTTATCAAGAATTCGTTTAAGTTTAGTTCCGTTTCGATCTATTGAGCACCCTCCATTATTGCACAGATTGCGTTACAGACAACAAGTGCACATTCCAATGTGGGTAGGGGTAGGATGGGTAGAAATGAAAACGTAACCGGCTTTAAAGCCATTTTATACATTTCAGTGGCTAAGCTAGTAATTGGCTTTTGCAGGATAATTTGAATATGAACCACTGCTTGGAAATTTGAGTCATTTTGTAGGTTATTTTTGAGCGGTCGGGGGACGACGCGTGAATTGTATTAAAAAAAACACACACACACACAAAAAAAAGAAAAAGAAAAGATAGACAATATGAGGTCAAGAAATTATGATCTGCATATAATCTCTTGATCAGCTTTATCAGTTTATCAATGAGGCCCTGTTAGGGATTTTCAGTTTACTTGATATTTGGGTAAAAAATTTAACAGCATACACGAAATTTCTCTCCGAAGAGTGCGTCAGAACATTTATCAATATAACGTGTCTTTCGCCTCATAACCGCCGTTTCCAAGAAGTTAACATTTTGCTAAAATATCTACCAACTCAAAATTCTTTTAGCAGCCTTTCAAATCCTCTTGTTAACCAAAGATTCTCATGAACTAACTCGTTTAAGTTCATTACACAATGAGAGGGGTGGGCTGGAGATGAAAATTTAAAGCGAGGCCTTAGGGATATACTTGGTAGCTTCGAAAGCTGTTCTTGCACCTCTTGAAACCAGTTACGTAAACCCATGAGGCCGGAGGGATAGAATAGAGGGCGGAAATTTAAGAAATATGTGTAAGTTAAAAGCAACTTCGTTCCCATGGCCTTTTCCTCCTAACCCGCGGCCAGGGTGCGGGAACGCCGGGTTAGGTTAAAATTATTCTGGTGCCATGTGGTGTATCACCTGATCGATGGGTGTCTAACTTTTTCATTTTGAGTTCGATGGAGAAGCACAACATAACCTTGACTAGGGCTTCTTCAACAGTCCGGTTCAAGTTATTTCACGCTAAGCGATTTAATTGCGTGAAAACAAAGGGAGGCAAGCGCGTTACACATGAAAAGACTTCATTCTATAATCCATGAGCCGAAACCCGGAGTTTTAATATTCATTTTATCCACTGCGGGACTGCGGAAGCAATAGTTTTACTCGTCTTACTTTCACAGCAATAGTTTAACTCGTCTTACGTTCATCAACCCATAAAATGGCGATACTCATCGTTACGTCTCCTATTGTCATTAATGTGCCAACCAGAGGTTTATTGGTTCTCGAAACAAAGGATTCTTTTGTTCTGTGGTTGGCAAAATTTAAATATCAAAAGACTTGTTTGTAAACAGTGAATATCGCTATACAACACCACTGCGGCCGGGTGAATAAAGTCGCTCTCCAAATACCATTCCATTAACTTTGAAGGGATTGTTGAGACGAGCCATAAGTACTGAAGGCTTAATTCTCAGCACAGAGCAAACTTAATATACCATGTAGCAAACCTCCTATTCTGGGATCAGGACATCTTCGCATTTCTGCGTGGGCTCCGGAAAAACGTTGTCAATCCATTAAACTTTGTCGACGTCTCAGGCACTTGTTAGTATGTTTCTACTCAAAATATGAGGCTTTCGAATAACTTATCCTACCGAAAATTACTGCAAAGAAGTCTTTCATATATTTTGAATTCTGGATAACATTGAACAGGTAATCGAATCATCAAAAAGTTAGAAATTTCCACATTTCTTTCAGTTAACGAACCAAAATATTTGGCCGCCATATCGAAAATCACCGATGTATGACGTGACGTCACACTGGTAGTTATGACTAAGCCACTGATTTGCCTGGAGACACCCCCTCCCTCCTGCTTGAAACTTGAACGAGATATTGACACAAGGGCCACGTTGAGCGACTTACAAGCAGCCTTCAGGTGAAATCCCCCCTTAATTGCTGAGTGGAGGAATAAAATTCTATTAAAGCAAGATACCAATATACGACTCGAACATTTTGACATTTTGTTTGCCGCGCACAAATTATTTCAAAAATAGTTTTAGCTATAGTGGCGCCGCACTGTGGAATCGCCTTCCCTATGAGGCTAGGTGCGCGGAATCCCTCAGGTCGTTCAAACGCGAAATCAGCAAAGCTCTAAAAGGCAGGGCATTCACGGAAAGCAGCTCTTTAATATAATGTAGTTTATAGTTATAGTTGGGTAGTTTTAGTGTTTATCTTTCTGCAAGAGACTATGATCTAAGAGAACACATCCCCCATACATGGCCCTCTTCCCATGATAATCTTTTTAAATCTAATTTCACACGTGGTCAAGCTGAGAGGCTATTTTAGGAAAGACACCTGATTGGCCAATTTAAATGACGTAATAACATTGAGGTTTAATTTTAGCAGTTAATCAATTACGCAAAAAACTTTTCGTCGGGATTTTCGAAGCGCATTTCGTAAGGTCAGAGGAAGAATAATTCTAACTGTCTGGCGCTTTGAAAGAGCTTTCCAAAGAGATCTCTTTTTTCTGTTTAGGCCGTTTTAGTACTTTTCGCGAAACGACTTTAGAGCGTGTTGTGAATGCAATTCTTGTCAGCAGCTAGAGCGGCTATTGTGAACCAGTCATGCAGAGAAATGACAAGACTAATTTCCGACGTAAAAATCACGATAAACTTGACATAGAAGATAATTTTTCTGACCAGCAGTTTTAAAAGGCTTTCCAGATAGGTCTCTCTCAGGGTCTCTACCGATCCAAACGATGTTTTAGTTCGTTCCAGAGAAGCACCTTTTTCGGCGTGGACCTCCCTGAAACTCTGTTTCATATTACAAAGCAATTTCGAAATTAAATATGCAAACATTTACACCGGGATTTTCAGACCGAAAGTTCTAACAAACGGGAAACAAGTATTGTGCTGTCCTGCGCTTTGAATAACCTTTCCAAAGAGATGTTTTTCGATTTAAGGACGTTCGCGCCAATTGTTACTGCGCATCCTTACTGCGCACGAAATTCACATGCCACGTCATGGATCACGCGCGCGCGCTAAGTAGTAAAATGAACAAAGATAGGGCAGGTGCCCATTGCTAAATCTTTGATTGGCTTTAACGATCTTGAACGTTCGGTGACCCCTACTTTTCTTTTCAGAAACAGATTTAATTTACAATTATCTCCACATTGTCCAAAAATGAACAAAAAATCAATGTGGAAAGTTAAAAAAAATTTGAAGATTTCTGTCTACGGGACATGGAATTCTGTCATCTTGCGGCTGCAAGGCGCGTGAAACTATGGTCGCTAAATGCGAACTTGTTCTTTGAATACCCTCACCAGTTGACTAAATTCTCTTAAAAGGTCCATTTAAACCATATTTGGCAGAGAACACTTCCCTTCAAAGCTCTAACTGCAATATTTTGGGACTTTCAGCCACTTTGGTATTTTTCGCTTTTGAAGCCCGATTTACTCAGATTTAGGTGTTCTTCTGGGCATGTTCTCTCTGAAACGAAGTCGGTGACCCCCCCTTTTTTTTACATTTCTGACATCACTAACTAATCATCTTTCAATGGTAAAATTTTTAAAGAAAAATCAATGTTAGAAAATTTTCGCGCGAACGTCCTTAATCCGTTCAATACTTTTCGAGAAACGAGTTTCGTGCGTGTTTATTGGAATGCAATTCTAGTCAGCAGTAAATATTAGACAGCACTTCCGATATTAAATAAACAAAGATTTGCACCGTTTTTTTGGAGTGAAAGTTCTAACAAACGCGAAACAAATATTTTAGCTGTCGTGCGCTTTAAAATACCTTTCGAAAGAGATCCTTTTCGCTTCAAGCCTTTCGGCACTTTCCGAGAAACGACTTTCAAGCAGGTTAGAAATTCGAGTCTTGGCACTTTGTGATAATCATTCATTATTCATGCTGGGGAATGACACGACTTCTGTTTTACGGCTTCGGAGAAGCACGTATAATTTTCCTGCCCAGCTCTGAAAATGATTCCAGTGCTAACAGTGCGGCAGTTCAACTGAACAAACTGATTTTTTTTTCTCTTAGCCCGCTAAATTTTCAATTTCTTATTTGGATAGACACAACCTGATGACCGTTGGCCATTGCTAGCGTGATCGGGCGCCTAGACTAAAAATAACCTTGACAGCGTGACGCGAAGCTTAAAATAGATTTAAAAAGATTATCATAGGGCACGGGGATATGTTCTCTCACCTCATAGTCTCTTGCTTTCTGTAAATATCGGATGAATTGCCCGTGGTTAGATACAGTTTCATTCATTCATTCATTCATTCATTCATTCATTCATTCATTCATTCATTCATTCATTCATTCATTCAGTCAGTCAGTCAGTCAGTCAGTCAGTCAGTCAGTCAGTCAGTCAGTCAGTCAGTCAGTCAGTCAGTCAATCAGTCATTCATTCATTCATTCATTCATTCAGTCAGTCAGTCAGTCAGTCATTCATTCATTCATTCATTCATTCATTCATTCATTCATTCATTCATTCATTCACATGTTGTAACGATGCAACCAGCGATTTATTATCATGATGCATGCCCCACATAGAGGGAATTTCAGCTGCCTCTACAAGCTATCCATTCGATATTTCCCCGAAAAATTTGTAGTGAGAGTCAAATTAAAAACGCCTGGAATTGGTACAAAATGGGTAAATTTCCATCAGGAGCATTGATTTATGCACCAGTCAAAGTAAACCCCAAACCCCCCCCCCCCTACCCCGGGATATGTGGGGCTTTATTTGGGCTTTACCACCATACAGACCTTTATCACGCAATGCTGAAACAAAAGATTTTGCCCGTCAAACCTCTCATCCAGTGTGAGGCTGGACGGGCAAAAACAAAGCTTTTTGTGCTCCTGGGACTCAAAATGGCCGCCGTGTGATAAAGGTCTATTGGCAGCTCTTTGAGGCCCCAGTATGTGGGGGATTCGTGCGTTTTGTCGCTTTTGTCCTGAGGAATGTGGGGCATTAGTACCTGGAGGGGATTCGTTCTAATCCAAGATGGTGGCGATTGTTCCCGCAAGGATTGTTGGGTACATTTCGGCACATTGGAGCGGACACAAGTGTTCACAGAAGGATCACAGGCATTTGTAGAATCAGTTTTATTGTTTTTCATTCAATACATTGATTAATTTAGGGCATCAAACGTTTTAATATTGAGATGCCGATGACTTTTTGTTTCGCTGCTCCGTAAAGAAAACCTTTCTGAATGTTGCTTATATAACTTATGGAATGTTATGACTAAAATTGTCCTTAATATAAACTGCGGAGATTCCAACCCTCCCGTTTTGGCCGAAAGCCTCTCGTTTTTGAAAAACTTTTCCGGCCTCCCGTTTTCACTAAATATTCCTCTGGTTTTTGAAACTCTTCCTAGCCAAAGGAAGATAATGTTTCCTTTGTTTAACCAGTCTTTTTAGCACGATTCTTTGCCGTTTTTGGCTGTTTTTCTGTGGTTTTTCAGCCATTTTTCCCTTTTGGTATCCTAGCATAAAACTGCGGTAGTTTTGGTTGCGGAAATGCACTGGATTGCCTGGACTTTGTGCAAGGTTTGCATTCATTCGTATCATGCTCTCTTGGCGCTCGATTTCTTGGTTGATCTTAGGTTCAGTCAATGAGAAAGTCTAAGAAAAAAAAACTCCACTATTTTCCCCTGACTGTGATCTCAAGATGCAGGAAATGGCATCTTAGAGGTACGTATCTTAAATTTTTTTCCCGGGGGAGCATACCCCTGGACCCCCCTAGAGGCTCACGCCTGCGGCGATTATGGGCACAGCTATGCTGGGTCTAAAAACTGCCTTTCTTTAGTTGACAGGGCTGGAATCTCTGAAACTGGCATTCTTAAAATTTAATTTTAAATTTAATTCTACCGCTTTGTGAATTATTTAACTACAAACTCATCAGGAACATTATCAGTTAACCCAGGGCTGGGGCATTTGTCGCTTTTTGCATGCTATTAAAACTAATCCCCACTTACACCCCGGGATTGGGGGGGGGGGGGGGTCGGGGTTTACTTTGACTGGTGCATTACTATGTTATTTCCATTTGCTATGATACAGGAGACTATATGGTAAGGTAAAGATTTCATATGAGCCAAGTGGCCCATCAGGCCGGAGCTTATCCTGGTTTCTGTACCATGAAGCCACTAGGAGTACTTGTACTTTTCCCTGGATGGGATGCTAGTCCATCGCAGAGTTACCCCAGCATTAAATCGCCGGTACCCACTTATACACCTGGATGGAGATACTGAGTCATGTCCCTGAACTCTCCTTTCATCCCGCGCCCTTCAGGGGCTGAATCTGGCCGGGCGAAAAGAGAGTCCAGGATAACTTGCATGCGCATGCTCAGAACGCTGCCATTTTTCCTCGTTAAATCGGGTGAAATACCATAATAGGAAGTACTTTCCAGATTCGGCTTGTGGCGCGTGCGATTTTCTGAATGATAATGTACAAGCAGCAGTTTCTGCATTCAGATTGGTTAAAAACATGTCAATTAATCCCAAATCAGTGAAATTTCACCAGTGTCACGCTATACCAAATTCGATTTGTTCTTTACCCAACTATCAAAAATAACAAAAGAAATCTTTGTCAACATTTGTTGACAATTGAAAACACTGACTTGGACTTGAAAGTGCAAGCGCCGCATTATGGAAGGGAGCTACTTGTACGCGTCAGACTTTCCTTTCAAAAACTTTTGCAAACTCGCTCAACGTGCAGAAACAATATATACGAAGAAAATGTTTGGGAAAAGAGTAATGACGCGTACGCGTTGTCGATAAGAGTACAGGCCGCGATAAACCAGTTTTCGATTTTTATGTTTTTTTTTATCACAATAGCAACGTCAAATAAAATGTCTGTTTTCTTTTTTCAGAGCGCGAAAAAAGGCATTGCGTAACACATTGTCGCAAGCAAAGGTTTGATTGGTTCGTTCTAAGCATGCGCATGCAAATTATCCTGGACTCTCTTTTCGCCCGTCTGGGTTCAGCCCCTATAGGGTGGCGGGAAGAAAGGAGAGTTCAGGGCGGATTAGACTAATACCCCATTCACACCAACTAAACATGTTTAGTTAAACCAGGTTTAGAAAAATGAAAACTATTACAGAATAACTGCAACTCAGGCTTTTATGCGGGATTTAGATGAACTTTAACATGTTTTTTTAATTTGAGCTGAATTTGAAGTAAAAAATCATCAGTAAGCAGCTTTTATAAAGAAAACAATTTTAAACCGTGTTTAACCAAACAGCTTTTAAACATGTTTAAGCTTTGGTGTGAATGGGGCATAAGATGGAGAGAGATAAGGTGAGAGATAAGTGTCTTGCCCAAGAATACAACACAATGTCGACGAACAGGGCTCGAACCAGGACCGCTCGATCAGGAGACAAGCGCACTAACTTCATGAGGCCACCAAGCCTCCACACGCTAGCTCTATGGGAAGGGAACCACTCTTAGCCAGCCTTTGGTTCAAGTATTGAAGATTAATAATTTTATTTCCAGCTGGAGGTTACAAGTTCCAGGTTACCAACGATTATCAGCGTTACAGAACGCTGAGCTACTATTGTTAAAAAAAAAAACTGTTGGAAACTGTTGTTACTATAGCATAACGTAAGCATCCGCCATCAGGGACACCTGATTGTAAGATACAAAGACATATGTATACACTTTTGCTATAAAATAGTTTCAAAGCACTGGCCAAACACCCAAACAAGTGGAGAACAGATGAGGTTTCCATGAAGGCACATTTTATTGAACAGCCTTGGTTCAAGTTATATTACATACAAGCAGTTAGCATGTAGTTATCAATTACTAATTCAAGATAGAAATTGTAACAATTTATATCTTGAATTAGTAATTGTAGTTATCAATTAAATATATTACCACTATAGTACCTACAATATACAACAATGTAAGAGTGACGATGCCTTTAGTGAACAACTGACTAATCAGTTATTATCATGAAGTTTTTTTCTGAACTATTAATGACTCTGGTAATGTGCATAACATTAGGAAAAGTTCAGAGTGCTTGATAAAAATTCCAAGTGATTTTAAAAGCATTACTTTCTAGAACTAAAACTAAAACACTTGAGTGTAATATTAATGTGAAGGGAAGACTGGTGTAGAACAGTAGGAGGAAGGTGACAAAGTGAGAACTGGTATTCAATGGGTAGATGACATGAAGGTAAAACTGATGAGCTTTGGGTTGGACTGTTGCTTGCAGTTAACTGTTTACGTACTTCCAATGACAGTATTTTCATTTCCTTCTTTCTTTCTCCATTTCAGCTGAAATTGTAAAAAGTGTACAATTTTGACTCTTATAAACACAGACGAGACTATCAAGCTAACCCTTGACTTAAAAATCTGTAACAAGAGTAACATAAAATGAAAATAAACAAAGCAGTGGACACATTGGAGCCATGGAGAACAATATCCCCAAAGCAAAAAATTTGCACCAAGATTTTGGACAGTAAAATATTTCTGAACAGGTATTTTAATGCAAATGCTACTGTTTGCATTGTTTTGTTATTGCATGTATTAGATTTACTCAATCCCACTGTTAATTACTTTTTCGTTATATTGTCCCCAGTTTATCAGTCTGTAATTAATAGAAAAGGTGAAAGTCAATCGATACTAGAGGGCGGTCGCGTTGCAGATTTCCGACTCCCTTCTCATTTGACTGAAGGATATGCCACGGAAAATCGAGCACAGAATAAGTTGGAATATCAGCAAGCATGGTATTTGTACCCGCTAGAAAATTAAGCAATAAAAATAGCAAGGAAATTCTGGAAAATTAACACGCACTCAACTAACCCCGAGCGACACGCATATGATTACATCAACCGGAAGTTTATTATGGCATTGTAGTCCCAGGTTCCTCGCCTTCTCCATGCGCAAACTACGTTGGACATTGCTTTAGTCACGGACAGTAAGATTAGTTGGAGTTACACGTACCTTGAGAATCCGTGGTCTTTTTGATGACTTCATACACCAAGGAGAAAGTAATCCACCGGGCTTATCCAAAACAGCTGCTACAGTTCTTTTAAAAATGCGAGAACTAGTCGAGAGTCCTGGAACTACCTTATGAAATTCGTCTTCCGGTTGAGGTTTACGTGCGCGTGAGTGCGCGTTCGTGGCACGAGCAGTCCATCGCGATTCTTTCGCGAGACTGTTCATTTGTCAGCGTTTCTCTTTGCTTCATTTCCCAATGCGTACAAAAGCAATATTTGATGATGTTCAATCTTATTCTGTGCTCAGTTTGCCGTCAACAAAACGTCCACTAATAAAAGGAGAACAAGAGTCGGAAATTTGCAACGCGTCCTCCATCTTGAAAGTTTCAGGTAAGCTAAATTTATTGATGAACTTGAATCGGATCCCATTGATAGTTCTGGGGTTTTTTAATTTTCATTTTCCCATTGATTTTATAGGGGGTCAGTAGGGGGGTCAGTAAAGGGGTCAGTAGGGGGTCAGTTTGGGGTCAGTTGACCGGGGGTCAGTATTTTGTCGAAACCCAAGAAAAGCTCCACAGGTTCTTTTATAGTGGTAAATCCATTTCGAGTGCGACCTTCTCCAAAGTAATGTTACACGCACCATGCACGCAACTGACTCGCTCGACGGTCTTAATTTCGTCATTTTCAATCGAAATTTAAGGTTGTAAATTTACTTCCATCATTCTTGTAACTGTGCCTAAGCCACAATTTCATATTTATGCAATCATTCTACCGTAGATTTGAACAAAAATAACCAGGGATCGTTTCAATATATGAGTCCCAAAACAGTCATCAAAACATAAAGAATATGGCTCCGGTGAGCTCATTTTTTGGGACTACAATTTCTCAAAACAACTAAAAATAATACCAATGAGCAGTAACAAGCACTTACCTTGAAAGTTTAACTGTGGCTTTGCACGGTCGTCATCGCCGTGAAACAGCAGACAATGAGAAAAAATATATGTCAAAACCTGAAATACTATCAGAACCGGAGAGAAAGAACAAAATGAAGGACAACAAACCATAAATCTCGGCTCTCTTGCGCCACATATTCGCCATGTTTTCGTCACAAATTTCCACTATGATGGAAGAATAAGACGCCATCTTGAAGCACGAAACAACCAATCGGCGATGAGAAATCATCCCACGTGATATACGTTTCCAATCCAGTCTCTTTACTATCCATGTCTCCATCGACTTATAGAAACACGATTTTTAAGCAATCATCGCGCGTAATTTCCTTAGGACTGTTTTCTAATCTAAATTTGCATATTGATGGAATTTCACAGATTTGGGCACAACAGTTTACTGTGAAAACACTGGTATTCCCATTACGATCCCGAAATGGCTGGTGTTACCGTTGACGACAAAATAAAGTTTCCGACTAAAATTTTTCTCATTGCTTTACATGATATCATCGACCTACAAAATTCCTAATTGTCTTTCTGCCAATCATAATCTATAATTACGATGAGTAATTTGTAGTGGTGTTACACTTCTTGCACTGGTGTTGCACTTGAACTGCACAGCTCTCGGCCAATCAGAATCGAGGAACAAGCTATGAAGCCGCAGCAATGTTACCATTTCTTATCACGGTAGGCGAGATTAAGGTAAGAAATAGCTCCAAGTATTTAGTAAACTATTTGTTCTTCAAGTTTTCCTCAAGATTTTTCCCGATAACGATTTATAAACCGACATTTTTGTCGCGTGCATTGTCTGTGTGTTTTGTTAATAAGATTCTATCAAGTTCCCGTTCTGTTGACTCAGCCGACAAAAACGCTTAACTTGGTTCGTCAACAAATCTGTCTCTTTGTTGAATAAATTCATCACAAGAAGTTTCCTGGAGAGTAACTTAGTTTTCTGAGGAATGCACCTGAGGGGTCTACAGCTACGCACCCAGGAGGCTTGGCGCTCATAGATGTGGCTCGTGGGAGATTTTTCGATTCACAGTCTAAGGAAGTCTCCAAGTCTCCAAATACAGAGAATTTCGAAGGTGGCCCTAAGTACTCTTTGCACAGCTTCCCACAACCATGCAGGATTCTCCAGAAGTGTGCACCAGGGTGCGCACCTGTTATCCTGACGCATGCTCGTTGACATGCGGTAAGCACAGAAGATAATATTAATAGGCCATTTTACAGTTGTGTGCTTAGTTACCTGGCCATGAATGCAAACGAGGCTGGAGGTGACCTTGCTTTGATACAGACCTCTCAACTTTTCTCATGTAAATGCCAACTAGTTAGCATAAGAACAACCTGATTTGCACAATAAAAGCAGTGAGGTCTGTATCAAAACAAGGTCAACTCCAGCCTCGCTGGAGGTGTGAAGTAAGATGGCGGAGTGAACGTGTTGCTGTTGCTCCAGTTTTTACGTCTAATTTTCTCATGCCCGCCAAGAGAAAAACCGCCCACCACGCCAGACTGGGATCTCTATTTCACCCGCTGATAAAAGACGAGAAATAACTTAGAAGAGAACGCTAGTTCGAATGATATTGTACTTGATGCTCTTAACATGGCCGAGAACGTGACTGCGAAGTTGGATCGTATTATGGAACGCCTTGAGACGCTCTCTCTTATTGAAAACCGCTTGGATAGTATGGCTTCTACGATGGCGAATATCGAGTCCACTCTCAGCAGACTTGACGCAGACGTAACGATGCTTAAAGAAGGAGCCGGGAAAAGAGAGAAAAGGATAACCGAATTGGAAACATCGATTAATTACAATGAGGATGATGTCGCTGAACTGCAAAAGAATTTGTACGATCACAGAGCCCAGCTTGACAAATGTAAAAAGGACCTCCTCTATTTAGAAGCCTACAGTAGAAGAGAAAATGTTAAAATTTTTGGAGTTCCTCAAACCACCGGCAATGAAAATGCTTCAGAGCCCGAAGACACCAAAGAAATCGTACACAAATTCTTCGAACAGGAATTAAAGATTGAAAATTCACGAACCAAATATGAGTTCCAAAGGGTTCATCGCTTGGGCAAACCTAATTCCACATCATCAAGGCCTATTATTGCGCGGTCCCTGCGGTTTACTGACAAGGAAGAAGTTATGAGCGTGGCCCGAAAAGAATTAAAGGACAAAGTTTCTTCGATGTACGACGATATCCCAAAAGATTTATACGATCTTCGTAAACAACAGCAGAAAAAGTTCAAGCAAGCGCGAGATAAAGGCTATACAGGGTACACTTCAGCAAGGCCCACCCAGATCAATAGACCTTTTTCGCTTGTACATTTTGTTTTCCCAATACAGATCATGTGATGATACTCAGGAGATTTGATCCTTTGTTTTGTTCATTAAAAAGATAACATGCAAGCATGAATATGTCTGCATGTACTCTTTTTAATGAACAAAACAAAGGATCAGATCTCCTGAGTATCATCACATGATCTGTATTGGGAAAACAAAATGTACAAGCGAAAAAGGTCTATTGTTTATGAATGGAAAATTTCTGCCGCCAGATCAACCTTTGGAATGAACATGTGTCCTCTGTTAAATTTTTTTTTCTACTACTGAGAACTTTAATGGTTTGTTTACTGTTTAAAGATCTTAACTTCTACTGCAGTCCAATCTGCCACCCTGCTAAATTATGTAAATCTTAGAAGTGTTATTTTTGAATTTATCTACGTGCTGAATTATGTAAATTTTAGCGGCATACTTTTTTGTAACTCCTGGAGCAACACCCGAATTGTAAGCATGCCCATACAACTAGTTTTGGGGCGGTTGGTAAGTACGCACTTGTTGCTATGTCTTCTCGTAGTGTTTGTAGTTTTCAGTAATATGCTTGTTTGTTTGTTTGTGTGCAAGTTCTCCAGATGCTTCTTTTTTTTTAAATTACCCACTGCTTCTTCTTTTTTTAAGCTTTCACTCATCTATTGTTTTATGGCGAACTTTTCAATGGTCCCAACTGAGATTCATGGCTAATTATAATTTTAACCTGTTGTCTCTAAATGCTCTAGGGATTCGTGACTATTTCAAAAGAAAATCTATCTTTACATGGGTTAAGCAGCAAAATACCGATATAGTTTTTTTACAAGAAACCTACAGTACTCCAGACATTGAAAATGAATGGAAGTTTCAGTGGCAAGGTAAAATGTTGTTTGCTCATGGGACCAATCATAGCAGAGGAGTGTTAATCCTATTCAATAACGAGCTTCATTTCTAAATTAAAAGGGAGTATATTGACACCGAAGGCAGGTACATTCTTGTCGAAGCAACCATTCAAGACTCGCCTTTCCTGTTAGTTAATTTATACGCACGCACGAAAAGTCGTGAACAATGTAAATTTTTCGACGACGTTAAATCCGCGCTGGATGAGCTCGATCTAGATCCAGATTGCGAGATCATTATCGGTGGAGATTTCAATACTCACCTCAATCCTACGCTAGATAATCTCGGGGGAAGAATTGAGACGAAACCTTCAGTGCGAAGGATTAAAGAACTAATGATGACTTACGATCTTATTGATATTTGGCGCATACATCATCCCGAAAAAAGAAGCTTTACTTGGACTCAGAAAAAGCCCTTTATTAGACGCCGGCTAGACTTCTGGCTCATAAGGTAAAATCCAGGTTGTGAAGACTTTTGTAATACCAAAATTTATGTTTCGTGCATCACTAATGTGCTCCACAAAAAAAGTTATGAAAGAGCTTAACTCCATTATCTACAGATTCATCTGGAAAGGACATGACAAAATTAAGCGCTTAGCACTAATCAGCGATTATAAGAATGGTGGTCTGAGAATGCCTCATATTAAAACTCTTATTGATACTCAACGCATTATCTGTCTTAAAAAATACATCGAGGATTATGACAGCCCATGGAAACATTTTCTTTCTTTCTTTCTTTCTTTCTTAAGGATTACGGTGGAAAATTTCTCTTACATTGTAATTTCAATTCTTCCGACCTATCAGATAACCTTCCCAGCTTTTACAGAGAATGTCTCAATGTCTGGTCCAAATTAACGGCTAAGCCTGCTGAGTCTCGTGAAGAAGTCTTGAAACAAATCTTGTGGAACAATCAAATCATACGCATTAACGATAGACCCGTTTTTAATAGAAGACTATTCTCAAAAGGTATCGTTTTCATTTCTGACATTCTAACCAACAATGGCAAGTTAAAACCATGGCCCTCTTTTGCGGCTACTGGACTTACGCTTGTAGATTTTTTCTCACTTCTGGGTATTTTTTACTCTCTTCCCTCTCCGTGGAAAAGCCTAATCAGCTCGAATGAGACTCTTATCGTATTTCATGGCCCACCTGTAATGCAACATACCCTCTTTTTAAATGGTAAAAGCGTTTTGCTCGATTCAATCAACTCGAAAAAACTATACTGGGAGCTGACAGAGACTGGACCCAAGTCTACCCTTCCGCACGACATAAATATACAACTTTATTTCACAATCATAGCTTAGAATGGGAAACAATCTATCTAATTCCACATGTAGTTACAATCGACACCAATACAAGAATTTTCCAATACAAAATTCTCAATCGGATATTATATACCAATAAATCGCACCTTTTTTGTTATTGCGAGCACAGCATAACCTTTTGGAAGTCTGTTGTTCTCTGGCTAAAATCCTTAAATGACTACGACATTATTTTTGGCCTAGCTCAAAAGAATCTCAATTGGGCCCTTCTAAACCATATTATTATTATTGGTAAACAGGTCATTTACTCTAACCGGCTTAAGAACTTTCTACCTGTTTTACCTCAAGTCTTTTTAAAGATAAAGTATGTCGAATCCATCGAGCGATCTATCGCCTTAAAAAATAACAAATTAAAAATTCACGATGAAAAGTGGAAGCCAATTATCACCTTTCTGTATTGTAACGTATAAGATTATGAAGTTTCTCGGAGAGTGTTTTAAGTTTAACACGTATCGTAATTAACTGGTATTGTGTAGCATAAGTAACGTAGTATGTATTGTGTAATATAATGTAACGTATGTAATGTAATGTAATGTTATTAAGGTTATAAAATGTCATGTAATGTAAGGTAATGTAATATAATGTAATGTAATGTAGTGTAATGTAGTGCAATGTAGTGTAAGTCATGAGGAACATTAAATAAAATAAAATAATAATAATAATAATAATAATAATAATAATAATAATAATAATAATAATAATAAACGCCAGCCTCGCTGCCATTCAGAGGCCAGGTCACTAAGCCGACAACTGTAAAATGGTCTATTGGGTATGCGAAACAAAATGACATAAATGTACTAAAACTTATATATTACAAAAATAAAAACAATCAATTACAAAAAACAAACAGACAACCAAACGAACAGTAACAATTAAGATAAATAAACAAGTCCACCGCTCTCACGCGACCTTGGGATTCCTGTGTCCGTGATTTTGTTTGTAGCCTGGCAACCGTCAAGAGTGTTTCGAACAAGCTATGAAGCCGCAGCAATGTTACCATTTCTTATCACGGTAGGCGAGATTAAGGTAAGAAATAGCTCCTAGTATTTAGTAAACTATTTATTCTTCAAGTTTTCCTCAATATTTTTCCCGATAACGATTTATAATAAAGATGAAGCAACAACTACATGATAAATTAAATGTTAGGAGATCTCGGAAAAAATCCGAGTCCCAGATGGGATTTGAACCCACGACCCTCCGTGATCTAGTCGGATGCTCTAACCACTGAGCTACTGGAGACTCTATGGTGAGCAAGGGTCAATTTGTGGGTGTTGACTGGAACCGCATCACGCGGCTACACAGCCAAGTAATGACTGGCACACATGGACTCACTAACAGCATCACGCTGTCACATTAAAGCATATCAAGATGCAGCCAACCAACCTCCAAAGTGAGTATATTAAAGATGAAGCAACAACTACATGATAAATTAAATGTTAGGAGATCTCGGAAAAAATCCGAGTCCCAGATGGGATTTGAACCAGTAGCTCAGTGGTTAGAGCATCCGACTAGATAACGATTTATAAACCTACATTTTTGTCGCGTGCATTGTCTGTGCTCGCGAACCGCCACCTGCTTAATTAATTATTCAAAATTAGCCTTTGCTAAACATGCTCGTTTTCGGCTAGAAACTGTCTTTAAATTACTATATATAACTGATATCTGGAGGCTTAAAACAATTATTTTACCGGATTGAAACACACAGGCAAACATTTCAGGGTCAACGCTCGAGATAATAATCGCGAAATGAAAGGTCAAAATGTCAAGCGATTACCGCAAGTGCCTGGTTTCAAGATGCTGTCAAATTTTTGCGTTTTATTTACCCAAGCTAGATTTGCGATAAAAAGTAAGATGAAGTGATACTTTTATCCAGAAAAATTGTTTTGGGCGGTATATTCATGTACCAGATTGACTTTTTGGTCCACGAATTTGACCTAAATTTGGATGTGAAGCGACATCGCCGTCGCGTATAATTTTAAAAATTTGTTAAAAATTCAGGTTCAAATTACATGTAGATCT
>JAHPZR010007191.1:10000-12500 GCA_019787425.1 Platygyra sinensis | reverse complement strand
AACATTAGGTTTACATGTTGCTCACAATTTGGGGTAGTGTTTATGATGAAAGGTAGATCTGCATACATATAACTTTGATTGTATACAGAAGAGAGACACTGAATTCGTACAATGAACTATTCATGAAAATAGACAGATCACGGCCACAACGTATCATAGCAAAAGCTAAAAACTCTCTCTGGCTGAAAATATTGGAATTATACAAGCTTTCCATTGCATTGACTGCAGTCGACAACAAGCAAAACGATAACAGTCCTGTAGTGAGATGAAAAGAATGCGTTGGCTAATACACAATTACTGACGATAAAAGGTTTCGTAAAGCACTTTAGAATAAATATAAGCAATATAAAAATAGAACAACATTTCGATGACTCCATGTCATCATTATCGAGTTCGAATTACATGATAGAATTTATTGTTGCTGTCGCAGTGAGTGAGCCTGAAGCGAAGAAGCGAGGCAGCTCTCTAATCAGCAGAAGTTACATTATAGGGCTTGCAATCACTTTTTTCTTACTAAACGCAAGGAATTGTGGTTATGCGCGAATGGAAAGATTTAGGATGCGCAGTGGTATGCCGCAAGGAATTGTGGTTATGGCGGAATGGAGAAGATTTACGGAGATGCCCGCAAAGTGAAATATGGGCCCGCAAAGGAACTGTGGTTATGCCCGCCCAATGGGATGATTTTAAGGATGCAGCCAAAGTTGGAACCCATGTTGCGAATTCTTGTTTTCACTTGTTTTTTTTTTTTTTTTTCCCGCTTTTTTTTTTGGCCTTTGTTCATTTGCCCGAGATCGCCCCTTACTAAAAGGTTATCGTTAAAAAAGAATTAGTAGAATGGTTTTTTTACTGCGGCCCCCAACATTCCCCCCCTGTGATAGTGACATATTTTCCAATAGTCATGGGGGGACCGGCTCGTTCCAAGTCTTACATGTATAACCATTTATAACAAAGCTGATATCGTAGGGCTACCGCTGTGCAACACATCGTTCAGCGTAAACACGAACTGTGTGAGTGTTTTACACAACTAAACAAGGTTAGAACGAATTTCAGTCTCTTTGGCTTGTGGCTTAATGTTATTAGATTATTAGTAATCGGTAATCAGTGGACCAGTAACCATTGTCACACATCGCCATTGATTCGTCATGATGCATGCAGTTGGTGCATACAATTTATACACCACAATTTGCCACTACTTTAAGAAATAAAGGTTATAATGTAAGACTTGGAACGAGCGGTACATTAATGACTATGTAAAATATGTCACTATCAACAGAATGTGCCGCAGCATTACTATCTTTTAGATACACTAGTAAGGATCGCAAGAACTAAAGCAAAAAGCCGAAAACAGTGACAAGAAAGCACATGGTTCACTGCCACATCTTAAATCATTCATTGGCGCATAACCACAGTTCCTAGTGGCCATATCACTGCGCATCCTAAATCTTTCCATTCGCCATAACCACAATTCCTTGCGGCATACCACTGCGCATCCTAATCTTTCCATTCGCGCATAACCACAATTCCTTGCGTTTAGTAAGAAAAAAGTGATTGCAAGCCACTATAATGTAAACTTCTGCTGATTAGAGAGCTGCCTCGCTTCTTCGCTTCAGGCTCACTCACTGCGACAGCAACAATAAAATTCTATCATGTAATTCGAAACTCGATAATGATGACATGGAGTCATGCGGAAATGTTTGTTCTATTTTTATATTGCTTATATTTATTCTAAAGTGCTTTACGAAACCTTTTATCGTCAGTAATTGTGTATTAGCCAACGCATTCTTTGTCATCTCACTACAGGACTGTTATCGTTTGTGCTTGTTGTCGACTGCAGTCAATGCAATGGAAAGCTTGTATAATTCCAATATTTTCAGCCAGAGGAGAGTTTTTAGCTTTTGCTATGATACGTTGTTGGCCGTGATCTGTCTATTTTCATGGAATAGTTCATTGTACGAATTCAGTGTCTCTCTTCTGTATACAATCAAAGTTATATGTATGCAGATCTACCTTTCATCATAAACACTACCCAAATTGTGAGCAACATGTAAACCTAATGTTTATTATAATTTATGAAGTTGTCATTCCTGGTTTGAATTTATTTTTCATTTGTTAAAAGATTAAACTTCAAAAAAGTTGGATATTTATCTCCTTGGTTAGATCATGATAGTAAATATGAAACAATTAAAATTAAAAGTCAAACTGCTTTGAAATATTTTGCATCAATGATAATTTTAACCACAACATTTCAGTGTCTTTTATTATATGGTTCTGTCTCACAAGGACTGGGGACTACCAAATTCAGGAATTTGATTGGCTGAAATCAATATTGAAAGCAGCTAGATTTTCCCATCTAGACCAGCATCTACAGTACCGCTCAGAAATAAGCGAACCAAAACATGCGCGAATACGCGAAGCATACGCGTATACGCGTATGCCCATGCACGTATACGCGTATGGCCATACGCGTATACGCGTATACAAAGTATACGCGTATGCTCAT
>JAHPZR010007191.1:0-5000 GCA_019787425.1 Platygyra sinensis | reverse complement strand
AAACTTTGATAAACAGTTAGTTGGTGAAAGAAAAAGAATTTTACTGTTTGAATGATCGATTTGTGTCAAATTTTACTGGCGATATAATTTTTTCGACAAGGTCTTTGGAACGCTTTGGAAATAATCATCTCGCAAGCGACTTGCCGACGCGTGCGAAACACAGAACTTTTCCTTGAAGTAAAAAATACCTAACCGTGAGCGGCGCACCATAGAAACTTCGATAAACATTTTTTTCGTCAAGCAAAGAGCATTTTACCGTTTGAATGAATGATCTGGGTCAAATATAACCGGAGATATAGTTTTTTCGACGAGGACCGAACGCTAAATTCAGAAAATAAACATTTCGTAAATGACTTGCCGACACGTGCCGAAACACAGATCTTTCCTTGTAAAACATAAAGTTCACGTGCTAAAATAGGGACTTCAAGCGACTGTTTCAATTTTCTTCCCATTTTTGGTAGCTTAAGATCAAGCAAGTTTAAAAGACACGGTAGTTTGTTGGTGAATTTGCGAAGTGATCGAAAACTCGAAATATGATAGCTTTCATTCATCAGCATGACGTTTTAACAATATGCAAATTTTTGCCGTTCGCGTTACCCATAAAAATAAATATGCTTCATGTAAAGAAAACTCGTTTCTTTTCTCTGAAATAGCTATTTGCTGAGTAATTTCCTTCAAATATACGAGAATCAAGCAAGTTCACAGTTTGATCGAGTCGCAAACGAACGCAATCGGCGGAAATCACGTAAAAGCGTGGTCTTGCCAGAAGTTGTTTTGAACGTTATGCAAATTCAAACAATCACAACAAGAGCCGAAAAGCCGTTCGCTAACGCAGGCGATGTTTAAGTTTATACATGCACTGTATCTTGATAAGTATTTTTTTTTAAATACGACAGTTAGCTTGAAAATCCTTTGTATGTCATTTGATATTTGCTAATTCGTACAACCGCAATAAAACATGGTAAATTTGCATACGGCAAGCAAGTTGAAATTTGAGCTCGCTGGAATCGCGAATCGGAAAGAGCTAGAAATATCATTTCGCGCTGGCAGACGTTCTAATTTGGTTGCCTCGTACGCGTGTTGTTTTTTTCTACGCAACGAATGCTTTAATTATGATTGTGATTCAAGGCTTCAACTCCACACTAACGATTCAGACGTTAATATGAAATACATGTACCCTTGCACGAATAAAGGAAGCCGCACGATGCTCGGTATTGATTTTTCTATTGTTACGAATTCGAGAGATAAATCGTTTTCTCGAAAAATTCTTCGAGCGTCTCGAAACTCGAAACTCGATACTCGAAACTCGAAACTCGAAACTCGAGCCTCGAAACTCGATTCTCGATTCTCGAAAGCATCGAGTATCGAGGATCGAGTTTCGAGTCGAGACTGTCAACTTACATTTGAAGGGTACTGTATGTTACCTTTTTGTCCTCTCCAGTTGTATAATTTTGCTGCTAAAAGTGTCATTATGATAGAATACTGGATATCGATTTTTTTCACATTTTCATACACAGTAGGTCTTTCCTAGATGTTGTACCAAATTTAAAGTGCTACTGAAACAAAATTTTCGCATGTGACATTTTTGCTTAATAATTAAGTTTGAACCTTACTTGGAAACACTGCAAACTTTTTTTTCGCATACGGTGAGTGAAAACTGCTTTTTCAGCCGTACGAAGTTGACCGGGTGAGCCTAAAATTGGCGGCCATCTTGGCGCGGCCAAAACACCGTAGTGACGTCACTGGTTGTGTTACTCTGATGCGTCACTGAAAATATAGAGTGATTATGGGAGAAAGGATTAGTGTTCAAAGCCCCCGAAAAACATCTTTAGGACATCTCAGAGCTGTGAAGCAGTTAAGAACAGTAGCCTTAAACTTGAAGAGGTGGAGAGTTCATCCTGAAGCCTTTCAGTCCATTCAGTTGGATATTTCCAGGACATTTATGTAAGCAAGCAAACGAGTCCGGGCCGAGTTGTTAAATCACAAAACGATCAGGACACTTAATCAAATGGCGATCACTCATTTAACAATAGCTACACTCATAAAGTAAAATAGACATGAAATTAAGAGAAAGCGGCTTTTGAAAATATTATCCGGAGTATTGCTGCACGAATCGCAGCAACAACGCTTCTATTCTTCGAGTCCCTTCACTTAGAGGAAACCCGACGCTCGCCGCAGACAAGATTGTGCTACATACACAGTGACCTTTTATCTGGTTGGACACGAGAAAGCGGTGGAAATCGAGCCTACTACATCCTACAAGTTACCACAGCAGAAACAATTTAAGAAACGCTCGTCTATTATATAGAGGTAACGAATTTAAAACTTTAAAGACAAACTAAGCTGCCATGACCCCGTGTTTTCAGGAAACTAAAGAAAGCGTGACCGTGTCGGCAGCAAAAGATCATATATGCAAATTAGTTCACATTCTGAAAATAAACCTTCGAAATGTAAACTAGTGATGTTTTAACGAATTGCTTTGAATTTGGATACAAATAAATGAAGATCTTAGACATAATGCACGGTAAGGAACTCAAAGTAATCCATCGGCCGTGAAATGTTGCATTTGGGACTGATACGTTATGTGTAAGAAAGGCAAAATATCCCCGCTTTGTTTACACTGATGCGTATGCCGCGATATTAAAAGCAAACTGGCCGTGCTGTAGACCACAATTCTAGTTCCAATGATGCTCACAACAACTCTCACTGATTAGTATCATAAAAATATGCCCTCTGTGTGCAATCTAGTACTCAATGCAAAGCTTGTGGACCGTTAATAATTTCATGATTGTGCGGATGGCTAATGTGCTTACCGCTTTTAATTAATGCCGTAAAGTTGCGGAAGATACATATTCAAACCTAGGTTAAATAGACCTTAGATAACAGTGAGAATCCAAAAGGACGATATATCGTGTTCAGGCTTCAGGTCTTGATATAAAAGTAGCCACACTCGTCTTTGAAGTATCCAATCGTGTACTCAAGATGTTCAAAAGGTATATAATGAGCTGTTCTAATCTGTAGCATTCATTTTCGTTAATCTACACTCTGGCGCCCTCTAACGTCTACGATGTGTATTTTCTGTCAAGTCTGGACAGAAATTACAAGGAAGAAACCTACTAGGTATCGATAATATGAAGAATAAACTTGAATAACTCAAGTGAAAACAAGAGGTAATCCTTAGCGCTTTATACGTGAACACAACCAGTGACGTCACAAGTTCCTTAAACTTGGTTCCAGAGCCCGGACACGGTTTTGCTCGAAAAAGTTGATTTCAGGGGCTAAAAACAGCACTTTCCGCTGGGATTTGACAAAAATAAAATTCACCATGATTTTAACTAGGTTGAAAACTATAGATTGAGCAAATAAAAGAGGATACGAAAATTTGTTTCAGTAGCACTTTAAGTCTATTATGAATGTTAAAAGTCACATTTTTTGGACCTTTGCATGTATGTCCCAGAATTTATCGGCACCATTAAAGAATTTTACTTGTTCCAAAGCTTAATTGGAGAATTTTAGAAAATGACAGCACTGTTTCAAAAGTACATCATAGATTGAAACACTCTGTGCCATTTTTTACAGTAATTGTTATCATAATTTTCAATTTGTTTATTTTTAAGAAAAATGTAGTCATTTCCTCAAATTCTCAACCAAACTTGGAACAAAGAAAATTAATGGCAGCCGTATACTTTCCGAGATAAAGTCCAAAAAACTTCAATGAGTTCTAAAGTTCTTAATAGACGGGAATTTGCAAGATATTGAAAAACACATGTCATGTACTAGGAGGTTAAAAAGAAAATGGATGTTGAGAATTTGATCCCACTGAATTTTTGCCAGGTCTACTTCATTTTCTGTTTCAGAACAATTTTAGAGGGTGATATTTGTTTCAAAGGGAAATTACAGGTGTAAGACATGCACCTTTAGGTCTGATGTTTGGAGAGCAAGGACTATTCTTTATGGTTATAGGACAAAATTAATCAGACTGCATGTGCACAAACACAAAAGTTATACTACAGCTGTAATGCCATTTTAACAACACTATGTGAGCAATAAATGAATTGCAGGAATAAAATTATGTGAAGGTTGGAAGATCATTTGGTCAATTTGTTCAAGAATCTGGTAAATTAAAACATTGATGCCTGAAGGAATTTAACAGTCAAATATGCCCAGCCCAAAACTCTGGTTTCCAAAGTATGTGTACCCTGCAGTTAACCCTTTTAAGACTGAATATTTTTGAAGAGAAAAAAATGGTTCAGAGGACTACAAAATAAAATGGGTTTATTAAAGACTGTACTTTACAGTAATACATACATGTTATATATTGTTAGAGAGGTTATTAAATTCTGAACATTTCTGCGATACAAAAAAAAAAAATAATAATGCCAATCTCCATGGTAACCAACAATCACATAATTTATGAAAATATGCAAATAAAAATAAGAATTTCTAGGTTTAGATATATTTTCTCAAGATGTTTTACATATTTTCCTGGGCACTGTATACATCAACAAGGCTATTTTATAAGCTATTCATAATGCACAACTACTAAGCCAACTGATGTTTTCTCCATCCAAAATAATATGATTTTCAAATATACTCCGGGATCTGGTTAAAATATAAAATGCCACGTAGATGGTTTTACAGTACAATGTAGGAATGTATTCAAGAGAGCAGATCCTGAGACAGCTTTGTATCGAGCTTATTAATAATTTAAGTTTGCTTAATGTTTGAACAATGAATTTAAGACTTTGTCTAGGAAATGAGACAAAATACCTCCTCCGCTAGCAGTGAAGACCTGTCACATGGGGGCAAAGGTCGAACCGAACCTTCCAAAAAAACTTCCGACTTGCGAAACACACATATATAAGGGGGGTTCTGTGACACATTTTTTTATGATTCTGTGACACCCGACGGCTCGCATTGCTTTGCCGTCGGGCGCCACAGAATCATAAAAAAATGTGTCACAGAACGCCCCCTTGTATATGTGTGTAAGGTGAAAATTG
>JAHPZR010007190.1:0-15407 GCA_019787425.1 Platygyra sinensis | reverse complement strand
ATTGTACATGATATTGTAAGAAATTGGGAGCAAGGTTGTTGGTATTTGTAAGATTGTAGTGTTCTCACAGTTTCTCACTTCTTTGGTGTTGCCTAAAAAACTGGTCACGGTTTTCCATCAGCTTATTAGCACTTTTAGCTGTGCCACGGAGGTAACTAGCACCAGGATATTCCCGAGTTGTGGACGAGCCAATCAGCGCGCGCGGTTTAACCACTCTCCGACTGGTGTATGGCATATACTATGATTAGTTTATATTGTGTTACGTTAGTTCTTTCCATGATGGAAGAGCCAACTAAGCATTGGAATATACGCAAATAAAGTTCCTGAATATATTATTATTTGATTAATTATTATTAGTATTATGATTATTATATATTATTTATCTATTTATTAGTGCATTCTTTTGGATTATTATGTATATAGCAGTATAAAAGACCGTCTGTATGCCATATACCATAAAAGGCAACATCGAGGCGCGCCGCAAGGGTTTAGCCCATGAGACTACTCAGTGAATAAAAGAAGAAACAATCTAAAATTAACTCGCTAAAAAACTGAAAGTCATTATAAAACCTGGATTGAAAACGGTTAGTTGATATATCGTATGGTTATATATGTATTAATTATTATTATTATTAGTATTGGATTATCTATTCGTATTAATAATTATTAGTATTATCTATCAGTATTATTATTAATGCAGACGGATGGCGCGACTAGCATCTGCTTTTACAGTGGTAATGTAAAAAAAAAGCATTAGGTCGACGAAGACAGAAAGTCCTTTTTAGTGGCGCAGGTATTCCCTACAGTCCTGCGGGTTTTCAGGGTTGCTCTAGGACCAGTCAGGAGGAATGCACGTGTCCGCCATGTCCGCAGGTTGCTAACTAAAAGTTATGTCATCTGTTACACGCAGCCCTTCCTGCGATCATTGTCACACTATGAACAGCTACTCTATAGTCGCTCAGTCGAATTTTTTTCCCACCGTCCCTCCCCAGTCACACTTACTACCTTACTGTCTACGTGTGAGGCTGTTTGTGTTCAACTTTCTGTATGGCCAGATTTTTTTATCCAACCTTTCCTGAAGAGAGTTTCAGTGTTTTAAAATGTTTTTCAAATAAAATCGTCACATTTGTGGCCATTTATCCCAAACAGTTGTTTATCGGTTCGTTGTCCCACTTTTCTCTACAGGCAAACAAGTGCGAAGCCTTGTGGAGTTCTGAATATATTAATTGCGTTAAATGGCTCGCCAATGAAATACAAAATTAAACATCACGGTCAGTGAAAATAGTCTGCTTTTTTTACGCACTATTTCTAGAATGAAAGTATGTCCTGAAAAAAGGTCTTTTATCTCTGATAGATTTAAAATGTAAAATACTTTTAAACTACTATGCGTGGAAGTTCTATCTGAAGCTACCCGAGAATAAACCAACACGACAGAAATTGCATTCTAATGTAAATACAAATTTCAACAAACACGACATCGAAATATTCTGTTTTTTGCGTGCCGTTTCTAGAATGACGTATGCCCTGTAAAAGATCTTTTTCTATCTCGGATAGATTTAAATGTAACATACTTTTAAACCACCTATGCGTGGAAGTTCTACCCGAGAATAAACCAAACACGTCAGAAATTGTACTCTATTTTAAGCAGGTGTCGGGTGACATCTGGGGAAAATTTCATTTGCAACGTTTAAAAACCCATTTTAAAACTAATAATTCCTAGTCGACGTAAGTACACAAACGTCTAAGGAAATTCCGAGACAATTTCACCTACTGGCGCGAACTTCTCTCGCAATGAACTTGTTAACTTCCCAACGCATAGACTGGGAAATTTACTGCGATGATCATTCTTCACTTTCATCTACAACCGCAGTTCAAAATGAATTATTTTTCATATATACTTCACAGAATTAAAATTGATCTCGCTCGCAATGTGTGGCTTCATAGCTCAGTTGGTAGAGCATCGCACCGGTATCGCGGAGGTCACGGGTTCGAATCCCGTTAAAGCCCTGATTTTTTTCAGGCTTCTTCTTTCCAATTGCTTAGATTGGAAATTTACTGCGATGATCATTCTTCACTTTCATCTACAACCGCAGTTCAAATATGAACTATTTCATATAGCACTTCACATCATGATTGAAAATATATAGAAACATTTAGAATTCTAAACATTTACATTTAGCGAAACAATTCCGAAACCTCAAAAAGGTAAATTTTATGGTTTCTGAGACCCGCTTCTCAAACTCATAAGATTGATAGCCAATAAAAAATGGCTAAATTCGTCACGTGCATGAGTTTGATACCCAATGAAAACCTACATGAAAACCACACATGTTTTGGATATCGTATCCAAAACCACACGTTGCTTTCATCTGATTCCTCATTGGATATCAAGATTCACGCATCAAAACAAAAGAAATTAAGCATAGAACAGAATTTAAAAAAATTAGCATCCTTGGGAACTTGCATTTTAATAAAATAATTTAACAATAAAACTCATGAAATAGCCAAATTAAAACTGTTTTTAAATACACATTCCTATTCGTTAAATAGTTTACGCGTATTTGTTTTTTACCTTGATGACGGAGACTACGAACTTTCTTGACTTAATTCTCTTCGTAAAACCATTTTTGGGCTCCTACACCGTGCCACTCCTTTCTCGCTCGTGGTTGGACGCTAATGAATCATGCATACAAACGCGTTCTTTCGGAAAAGGGGAAATATTTATCATGCATAATTTCGTATTGTTTCGTTCGCGAAAACATGTCACTGCATAATTTCCCATCGTTTTCATTTGAGAAGCCATATCAAAAACGCGCGCTTCGTGTTTCATCAGGGGTCCCAAACATCTCGAAACAATAAAAGCACTCAGCCTGCGGCCTCCTGCCTTCATTACTTTCTTGGTGTTTGGAACCCCTGATGAAACCACTCGCACTCGTTTTGATATATTACTTGAAAATGCGATAATTATCTTGAAATGTCTTCACTTTTAGCAACAATGAGTTGATACTGAAACACTTGGTGGATTGTCCCTTGATATGTTGTATGTCCAGAAACCGCTTCTAAAGAATTCATGGAGAAGTTTAACTGCGCGGGAACTGAACGCAGCATTCGCATAACCTTTCCGCATGTCAATATTTTAGCGAAAGCTTTACGGTAAGGTTGCAAGCGCCATGCGAAAACGAAAGGGTTCATGGTCGAATTCGCCATGATCAAAATGTAATTCAAATCTCTTGCCAAGTGAATGAAAAGACAGTTGCAAGTTCCGCAAAAGCTGATTACGTAAATGAGAACCAGTGACGGAAGAAAACAAGATATAAACAGCGCGAGCATGATGAGGAAAGTTTTTGTAATCTTCTTCTCCCATTCCATCGCTCTCTTCTTGACTCGGTTGTCGTGTTCATGGCCATCGTGTAGAGAGTCTCAATATTCAATTTGATGCTTGAAGTTCCTGAAGACTTTAGCATAAGTCAGGCACAGCACTGCAAATGTTGCTACGACTGCTGTGTTCGCGAAGAAGAACTGGTACTTCAAATAACCCACCTTGAAGTAAAGAAGAGCAAATCCGACTGAGAAGACCCAAAAGTGCCACTGAAGCGATGGCAGCTCTTCTGATAGTCAGCATGCTTTTGTATTTCAGTGGGTCGGTGATAGCAATAAATCTATCTACAGTCAAGGCAGCCAAGCTCAGCAGTGACCCGGTAGTAGAGATGAAAGATCCAACCCGTCTCGCATGGTCTCGACGGAGAAGTGTCGGGTGATGGCTTAAGGCCTCGCGCACGTAGAAGTCCACCGACATCGGCAGCGCGAAACATCCCACGATTAGATCTGCTGCCGCTAAATTAGCTACGAGGAAGTTGAATGGAGATCGTAGATTGCGATTTGGATCGATAATGACGGCCAGTAGTACAAGAAAGTTACCCGTGACTGTTGTAGCCGTGAGAACAGAGCAGAATGCAGCTGAAGTGATGCTTAATGCAGTCGGAGCAGAGATATTCGCACACGGGTACAAACCGATTAAAGACATCGCGCCTTTACAATGCGTTTCTCAAAAGTTTTGACAAACGGTCTCTAAAGCTCGTTTGAAATTCCCGAAGTTCCCTACGAACTTGGCAATTTTATTACGTAGTTGTCAATCAAATCGTGAACTTCGAAAACGAAGTTGTAAATTTCACGCCGAATTTCGTTGGGAAGTTGCGAAGTTCGTCGCGAGCGAAGTTCGCGTCATTCGGTGTAATTGGTTTGCTAATATAACTACAAATGAATTTAATACTGATGTAAGGAGAACTCGGAAAAATCCTAGTTCTCCTTACATATGATATCATGTTGATGTTGTTTTATCTTAAATGAATTTAAACAAGGTGAAAACATTTCTCAAGCAATCAAGGCTTTTTTATGATGTTTACTTCTGAAATGTAAATTATTTGAGTTACAGAGGGACCCACATCACAGACGGACCCACATCACAGACGGATGGCGCGACTAGCATCTTGTGTACAGTGGTAACCAACAACACGGCAGTGAAATATTCTGGGTTTTTTTGCGCTATTTCTAGAATGACGTATGTCCTGTAAAAAGTTTTTTTTTCCATCTCTGATAGATTTAAATGTAAAATACTTTTACAGTGCGTTTCCCAAAACTTTTGATTAACGTTTTCCGAAGTTCGTTTGGAGTTTGGGAAGTTAACAAGCTCATTGCGAGAGAAGTTGGCGCCATTCGCTGAAATTGTCTCCGAATTTCCTTAGACGTTGTTGTTACGTCGATTAGTAATTAATAGTTTTAAAATGGATTATAAAACGTTGCAAAAAAATTTTTCCCAGATGTCACCCGACACCTGCCTAAAAATAGAGTACAATTTCTGTCGTGTTGGTTTATTCTCGGGTAGCTTCAGATAGAACTTTCACGTATAGTGGTTTAAAAGCATTTTACATTTAAATCTATCAGAGAGAAAAAAGACCTTTCTACAGGACATGTAATTAGTTTCTCAGATACATTTTATCTCGTCGCTCCGAAACAATTGTTTATTCCGCTTATATGGCCCCCCGGATATAAGCCCACCTTCACCCCCACCACGACAAAAAAATATACACTATCTCGTGATTTTTAGTCATTTAGGAGTTTAAGTATCAGGAAAAGTACTTTTGTAAATAGTTTTCGGTTCGGTTCAGATAATCAGTCCACTAAATAGCCATACTAAGTTCCAGATATTTACACTATTTACTGGCCGCCATGTTGGAGGACTAAAGAGGTCCTCCAACATGGCGACCCCATACTAAGCTCTGTAATTTTGTGCGGCACATTTCGACGAATATCTCAACTTTGGGTGAACGCACACACCTTAAACTTGGATAACTGTCTTCTTTACTTGTCGTTACAATATCTCAATTTTTTTGACTTCATTCAATGCACGGTTTTTGATTTTATTTTTTATTGCGTGACACTGCACACACTCTATAACTCTTTTTCTTTCCTTACTTTTATTTATCAAACCGAAAGAAACACACCGCTGACGTCATGTCATCAGGTTGTAGATCACTTGCCTTCAGTTTCGAAAGGAGAACACGTTATTTGAGAAACGTTCAAAATGGTCAACTTCTGGTTCACTTACTACTGTAACTTACTGAATCCAATACATCTTGGTCTCGTTAGGTCGCTGATCGGTGATGATGCATATTATGTCAGTATATTGTCTGATTCTTTTAATTTTTCAGTAATAAATTACCTCTAGTTCTCAAGTTAAGTCAAAAACATCCAGTTTTAAGTTAACACAACCAGTGCGTCTGGAAAGACCAATAAATACAGTTGTTTCAAAGTCTTACACTGAAACTACAGATCAGATGTTCAAAAATTAATCATCACTTTGTAATTAGATATGTAAATGCAAATGTAGACTAGCCATAAATTCAGCGTTCACTTTAATTTGACACGAGGCGCCGTGAGACAAACTCGGAATTCCAATTACACCGATGGACCTTCGTAGAAGACAACCTAACTGCCGTACAAGCGTTTAAAAACTGATTAACCGTCGATTTCTCCTCCATATTCAGTAAACCTTGAACCTTAGCTGAATTATGAAGCCATATTTCTGGTGCTGCATCCGTCGTTGGAGTGTTAGGCGGTGAAATAGCGCGAACCCAATCCGTATCAATTGAAGACGAACGCGAAACGATAACCTTCTTCTTTTCGCTGTTCAATGCCAGTAATTATCCGTGACAGTTGTATAGATAAACCAAGCGGACCGTATTTATCTTTGTAAACCACAAATCCGTCGACAAACCATGCTTGAGGTCGAGTTTTTACTGTAAATGCGAATGTAGAGTAGCCATAAATTCAGCGTTCACTTAATTTGGACACGAGGCGTCGTGAGGTAAATTCGCAATTCCAGTTACACCGATGGACCTTCGTAGAAGACAACTTAACTGCCGTACAAGCGTTAAAAACTGATTAACCTTCGTAAACTCGGAGTTCAGCACTAAACTATGAAATTCAGGTAAGGACTCGGCGGCCCTCTCGGTCTACACTTGGACGCCACTTAAGCGCATGCTCGGAACTAGAATGCCTACGCAGGGCAGCCAGCTGGGAAACCTGAAGCCCACCGGTAACAAGATAGGCAGGTCCACATTAGCCATTGGCTGCTAATTTACCAGCCTGCGTAACATGTAGTGTGGACTATGTGATCGTAATGTGACCTCGACAAAGCACCGAGTCCAAACTTCGATGCGCACCTGGTCTCACAGGAGGCTAATATTGGACGTGTCAGATAAGTTGGGCCATAATATCGTATTTTCATACGAGCTCAATTATACAAAGATGGAAACCGTGTTACGGCTAAGTAAATACTTTGAGTAAACTGCACCCTTATGTTTCGTTTATCCTTGATTAATGCTGCAATCTGCGCTTTTCCAACGCCGAATAATTCAGCCAGTTTTCTGCAGCCAACTTTGGGATTTTTTTCAGCATGCTCTAAAACACGAATTTTCTCTTACAGAGTTAAGGTTTTCTTTTGCAACCGATTGGATGGTTGTTTAGACACTTTGCTCACACGTGGGAAATGAAACAAGACTAGTGAAGGGGGTCGGTATGGGCGGTAGCCAATCAGAGCACATGACATAAATTAACATAAATTAGCATCTCATTAAAAGAGCTTTCGACCAATCAGATCGCAGTATTTTATCACGTGACTCACGGTCATGTAGGACCTAGGACCGCATGGTCAATTTTTGGTCGATGAAGCACTGGCTCCGAGTGAAAAAGGAGTGGAACCGAGCGCGGTCAAAATGAGAACAAGGCTGGGAGGCTACGGCGCTTACGTACATCCAAAATAAGGCAAGAACCAATGAGAAAAGACCAGAATTGACATCATCAATCCAACTCCCAACATCCCACCTGTAAGTGGACTTCCGACCCACCCCCACCGACACCGCCTGAGCCCGCGATCCCCAACACCCCCCACTGGTCAGACAAAAACAGCCGGAAGTGACATCATCAAAACAGACCTTTTTCTGGGAAAAATCAGTTTTAAAAAGCAAAATCTTCATTGAACAAAATGTCAATGTTCTCCAAGTCCACATCTTCGAATTCGGCTTGGGTGTATCCATAGGGGTCCGAGTGAAAGGTGTCTGGATCGATGACGCGTTTGTCGAAGACCACTCGGTATCGCTTGGTTTCTTGGACCGTGTCCAAGGTTTTGGTGTCGGCCGTCACGTTTGATTTTGTTGGGATTGTGTACGGGGATGACTCGGGGTTTGTCGAGGGGGACGGTGACTTTGTCGATGACGTTGGCCTTGAGAAGGTCGAGGGTGAAACCGGGTACCTTACACTCCACGTTCCCGTGTTTGGTTCGGTACCCGTAATTCTGGGACCGACGATGTGATCCCGGGTTTCAATTTGCTGGTGAATTCGCCTAGATAATCACCCTTGGGTGGCAATTAAATTCAAAATGGCTGCCAGTGTGTAATTCATCATGCCCTATAAGTCTTTGAAGAAGTGACGCAACTTGATCACAGCAACTAAGGTAAATAATCGCACCCCCTCATGAATGGGGTGATAACTGTTGATTTGTTTACCTCGCCGTGCACGTGCGCGTGCAGGTGCGCGTGCGCATTTTACGTGAGTTGCACCCCTCAGAGTTGACGACACTATGTGCGCGCTAAGAGGGATGCCGATTAATTGAATTGAGTTAGAAAAGGGATGGAACCGATCGGTGTCAAGTGTGTAATCATTATGCACTACAAATCGTTAAGGACGAGGTTGAAAAGTCCAAAGATGAGTATGTCAAGACTCTCAAAGTCACAGGACTCCTGATGGATCAGTTACAACAGATTTTTCTCAGATCCTTGGTCCCAGAGCCCAAAACGTGTGATATTCCGTCGTCTTTTTCTTTGTCTTTGCTCACGAAGTCTTTGGTTGATCTGTTCCTTGTTCTTGGCATAATAATCTCTCCAATAATCGTTTAACAGTTCCCTGTTGTTTCTACGGCTGCTGGCGAGTCGTTCCTTATTGTTTCCATACCATCTTCGGCTACGGGGCTTTCAAAACCTCAGGACTCTCTGTACGCCATCGTTTTTGCCTGTCTAGGATTCGTTCCCTGTTCTTTGCATAGTATGGTTTTATGGTAGACTCTCCTATAAACGTCCTTCTTGTCATTCTCCGGTGATTGGTTGGAGCAATTCGTCTTGTGTGGCGTCTTACAAATAACGATTGAAACGCTCCGATCGCAGATCCTTTTAAGAATCATGTGGTTGATTCACTGACACTGAGGCTTCGACTTCTTCTTCGGCTTGTTCGTCATCATCCGACTCGGCAGGGAGCAACTTTTTCTTCACGACTCTGTTTAACGGGAATTTTCGTTTTTCCACTGCCGACTCCGCTGCTTCGTCAAAGTCCATGTCGTCTTCTTCAATACGACTTCAAGACTTTACGGTGTATTGTGTCGAGTTCAATACGGCGAATCCATTTTAGACGCTCTAAGTAAGTCCTTCGTAGCCTTCCTCTCCATATAGGTAATAGGGTATTGAAAGCGGCATTCTCGGCGTAGGTTTGGAATTTTACCCTATCCAGGAACTGCTGGACTTCGTTCCAGTAGTGTTCTTTGAGATCATGCCTCACTTTTTGGCGTAACGGACGCCATGCATCATGGTCTGGTTTATCGTCCTCAACTTCTCCTTTCTCTTGGAAGATGATACTAATGTCGTCTTTTTCTTGTTCCTCTTCAGGCTCCTCTTCCTCGTCTACGCTGTCATCACTATTTTCTTCCACGGGTCGAAAAATATCTGTTGAACGATCATTCATCGTCGTTTTTCTCTAGTCACCCTAGACAGTGTGCTTCAAATGAGTCGAGTCGATTAAAGTTGATTTTTAATATGCCATTTTGTTCAATGATCAGACATCTTCTCTCTTTCCCCGATGCCAGCGCGGGTATCCTTCGTCCGTCAAGAAATGACTAAACACGCGTTCCCTGTCATCACTGCCGGGGTGTAAATCCAGGACCATATACCCGAACGGTCGTTCGGTCACTTTTTGATACCCGTCCACCATGTTTTGCCAGTAAGTGGGAAAGGCTTGAAGCAGTAAATTCCTCATGCCTAATTGATCTCGTGGATTCTTGTAGGCTACGATGTAGTGGGTGTTCCTGGAAATACTCTTAGCGTATTTCCCTGGTGGAAACATATCTTGGCACAAGTATAACACGGTGATATTTGATGATGAGAATGTTTGGTGAATAAATCCAACAACTCTTGTCTTGACCTCCCTCCGCCTTCAGATCGTCTAACACTAGTTAACCACCCTTCGGAAAACACGAATTGAGACAATTCTTCCAAGTGATCCAAGGGTATCGATTCGGTAAAGTAAGTAAAACAAGTCTTGCTACAACCAGTAAGGCCCACGACCAAAATACTGGAGGGTATCTTGAACCGAAACGCTTCTCCCAATTTTTGGGAACCCATTCTGGTTTTCGGTAGGAAATGGGATATTTGGGACATCTTCTGGTTTCTCCTTTCTTTGACAACTATGTTTCCCGGGGCGAATTCTACTGTCTGCACGAGAGAATAGCCTATGACAATATCCGCAGTAAAGGGACATGACTTCTTGCTAGTTTGACTCAAAATAAATTGAGGTAGTTTAAACCTTATTTTTATACATGGTTGATGTATGTCGTGGTGGTGGTAGATGTGGTGGTTGTGGTGGTAGATGTGGTGGTTGTGGTGGTAGTGAATGTAGTGGTGGTGTTGGTGAATGTGGTGGTGGTGGTTAATGTGATGGTGTTGGTGGAGAATGTGGTGGTGGTGGTGATGATCTTGGTGGTGATGTATGTCGTGGTGGTGGTGGTGATCTTGGTGGTGATGTACGTCGTGGTGGTTGTGGTGGTGAATGTGGGACGAATGGAGTCGACTCTTAAGAGAATAGGGGTGGTCCATCCTCTATGGAACCAAGAAGATTGTGAATTTGCCAGAAATACTTTATCTTCCAAACCCACAACGGTGGAGCTCTGTCAAGAAATCATGTCTTTCAAGGAGCAGAGCGTGTGGTTCACCTACGAGCTACTGGGATTCAGTCATTCTGACATAGAGGAAGTCTTCGACCGTTCACGCATCTCTGACAATATCCGAACACGAGACGTAGACGGTTCATGGATAAAGTTTGAAACGCGAAGCGCTAATAACAGTGAAGAGAACCAATCAATGAGTTCGTTTTCCCGCAAATCATGCCGGAAATGAAACAACAAAAGTATTTAACTTCAAATAGTGGTACGTTCGTCTGCATTTTGATCGAGCTAGATGAGTGAAAAGCGGCCTTTAGAAGCTATGGAGGAAATGGTCCACAAACTGCCACCCGTTAACAAAAAACGTAACGTAAAAAAAAGGAGACAAAGATTCAGCCTCCAACATCAACCGTGGACCAAGAGCAGACTCTCGTCAACCTATTAGACGATCTCATTACTACGGATCCCCAGACAACACACCCCCAACCCATGCCGTTAACAACAGACGACAAAAATCACAACTTGAATCTTTGCCCCTTCCACAAATGTAATCTAATACTGCTTGAAACCTGAACCAATGGAAAAGTTTATATCAAATGTTAAAAGGATCAATGCCCCATCTTTATGCATGAAGACTCTGCCTATGACTACATGAGCAACGTCTGTGGCATAATAGACGAAAGCTATCTGAAACGAAAGAAGATCTTGATCTGTGGTTGCGAGAGAAGCGGTTTCGCTCAGAGTGAGCAAAACAGAGAAAAAATCCAGATCACCCCTACTTTGTTTGTCGAGACAGAAACTGCCGATTCTTTCAGTGGGCAGATGTGGAATTATCCAAGAAAAATAAGAACAAACAAATGAAACGATAGTATTGAACAATCCCGCGTACTTTTTTTACTACAAATAACCCCATACCTTTTTTTCGAAACAAACCCCACTTTTAACCCACGCGCGCTAGCCCTTCCAAGGCCACCGCCCACGACGTCAGCCTACAGAGGGGTGTATTCCTTATTATGACGGCATCCCACAGAGGGGGTATCCCCCATTTTGACGTCGGCCATCCACTAAACCCCACTTTTCCAGTGCTCCCGCTTTTTCCAATGATCCACTTTTACACCTCACTTTAAGGTCCCGCTTTCTCGAACTTTTATTGGCGGCCAGTTTTGAATTTATTTGCCACCCACGGGTGATTATCTCGGCGAATTCACCAGCGAATTGAAACCCGGAGATCACATCGTCGAGTTTGCTGCCGTCGGTCACAAGAATTACGGGTACCGAACCAAAGACGGGAACGTGGAGTGTAAGGTACGTGGTTTCACCCTCGACCTTCTCAAAGGCAACGTCATCGACAAAGTCACCGTCCCTCTCGACAAACTGTGAGTCATCCCGGTACACAATCCCAACAAAATCAAAAGTGGCGCTGACACCAAAAACCTTGGAAATGATCCAAGAAACCAAGCGATCTTCGACAAACGCGTCATCGATCAGATCCACACTCTCACTCGAACCCCTACGGATACAACCGCCGACTGGCCAAGATGCGGACAATGAAGAAACATTGGACATAAGTAGTGTGAGTTGTAGATTATTCATTGAAGATTTTGTCATGTAAAACCGATTTTTTTCCCAGAAGAAGGTTCTGTTTTGAGTGAATGTCCCCTTACACTAGCGCGGCTTTTTGTCCTGCACCAGTTTTTTTTTTTGGGGGGGGGGGGGGGGGATGTTTGGGGATCGCGCGGGCTCAGGCGGGTCGTCCCGGCTTGGGGGTGGGTGGGGAGTCCACTTACAGGGTGGGAGTTTGGGAGTGGGACTTTATGATGTCAACTTCCGGTCCTTTTCTCATTGGTTCTGCCTTATTTGGGATGTAAGTAAGCGCCGTAGCCTCCCAGCCATTGTTTTCCATTTTGACATGCTCACGGTTCCACTCCTTTTCAACTCGGAGCCAGTGCTTCATCGACCAAAAATTGACCATGAGGTCCTAGGTCCTACATGACCGCGAGTCAACGTTGATAAAATACTGCGCTCTGATTGGTCCGAGAGCGATTTTAATGAGATGCTAGTTATGCCTGTGCTCGGAATTTGTTATGCCCATCCCGACCTCTCTTTATACCTTTAACAAGAAACGTGACGCTAAAGTTTTGGCTGACTGTACGCCATTATTCTTGCGTCTCAAAAGTTCCAGCTCTGGATCTGAACGTCCCTCATAAGTGAAATTATCGTATCGACTTCGGCCCAGCGTGATGCAAAGAACGGACATTGGATGCAAAACTGTACTTAATGCTGGACATATCCAGAGATCACTATAGCTTTAAACCCCTTTGTGCGTGGCCCCACCCAAGTTTTATAAGGGGAGGAAATGGATTACTCACTGTTAGCGAAGTTTGGAACCGTGTGCGAAAGAAACCGCTAAATGAAAAAAGACAAAAACGCGGGTGCAGTCATTCGAGATGATTAAAGTGGTCGGCCACGTGCCGCCTGTCCTATTCACGCTGTGCAAGCCAGGTTTTTGTAATCAGCTCGAGTACTGTATCATGAATAGACCCTATGCAAAAATGGCCTCCATTAAAATATTCTTTTGTCCGTATTCAAATAGCCCTCACTAACCTCGTTCGGGATAACAAATTCTTTACAATTTTTGTCTCAAAAACGAGGTTAGTGAGGCTATTTTAAATACGAACAAAAGAATAATATAAAGGCAGCCATTTTTGATAGGGTCTTGGCGGACTGGAAAGAGAGTAAATCGAGTTGGTGGTTATGGTCCAAAAATTTTTTTTCACTGAATGAAATGTTTGTATTGAATTAGAAAAAATTAGCGGAAAAATTTTTGCATTTGGTTGAAACCCGAATTTTTATGAATATTTAAAGATCGAAAATAGCGCGCTTTTTCAAAACACACCGAGCAGCAGAATTACTTAAAGAAGTCTGGGTATAGCGCAGTTTGTGACGTCATTCCAGGCCATTGATCGCTTTTGGTTTGGGACAAACTTGCTTCGGTAGAAAGAAAGAAAATTCCGGATAAATGCGTTGTTTTCGGAGGCAACAAACCTTGCATACGGTCGGCGCGCAGGGAAATTTGAATTGACCAATCAGATTCAGCAGGCGGGAAAACTTTACTGTCCTGACGTCAATGTAAGTTTACAGGAAAGGCACTGAAGCCAGGCAACTTTTGTCGCGGAGATGGCACTAAATATTCACGAAAAGAGATTTACAATTGTCAAAACCCTATCAGTTCTTAAAATGTGAAAAATATGAAGAAGTTTGTGTCTCCAAGCTTCTAATTTGGCGCCAGATCTGAGTAGCCGGCGTCCGGCATGGCAACTCCTCGTAGTTCGTCGAGTGTCGCCAGGTAGGGTGATAGTTGTGATATTTTGAACAAAATATCCTGTTTCTCGTCAAACTAAACCCGGAATTCTCTAGTTAACTACTAGAAGAAGCCAAAGCAACTTTAGCATTGTCTCTATTTTTGTTACCGTGCGGAGAAAAAGGCTATTATCGTGTCGTTTCGGTAGGACAGCTAAGTTTTGACTGCCGATCGTACTGCGGGCTCAGCCGCCGTATGCAAGGAACAAGACAAAAACCATTCTTTGAGTTATTCTGCTCCACTCAGTCGTCTTTGTAGCTTCTCTTCGAGTTCTTGTTCCATTTTTCTTTCTGCCTCATATTGAGCTAGCCAATTCTCGTCTGCTTAAGGCTCGTTAGCGTAGACATCTTCCGGTTCATCATCATCTGAGGTGTCTTTTGTTCGCTCGCGTTCGACCTGACCTCGACTTCTAAGTCGTACTCTACCTCCGTTTCTGCGGTCTCGGAATCCGAGCTTGAGTCAAAGCTAGCATTGCTGTATGACATAATCAAGATACGATTTTGCAAGTTTTTTATGTAGAATCGACGTTCCTTAGACAAAACCCTCGACGCTGCAAACACCAAACCCGCAAGGACAACAACGAAAGCGACGCGTGCAAAGGCCTGGAATGACGTCACTAGGCCCATTCTCCCGTTTGCTCGGTCGTGCTGCAAACGACGCTCACTGAAAAAATTCATTAAAAATTCGAATTTCAACCAAATGCAAAACTTTTTGCGTTATTTTTCCTAATTCAATACAAAGATTTTAGTAAGTTAAAAAAAATTTGGGGTTATAGGCACTTTAATTAAAGGGAACTCGCTAGCTGTGAATTGGTTAAGTGAACGTATTGCGAAAGAAAGAAAAAAAGATAGCTGAGGACGCTTTGGCAAGGAATCAAGAAAGAAAAACTGACAGCAAAGGGAAGCAGCAAGGGAATAACAGCGGGGAAAGCTGTAGTTCAGCTAAGAAAGCAAGAAAATAACTGTTTTAGATTACAATACAATTCGGTTGTCACCTCCGAGTTTTTTTTTGAATGGGACAAAATGATGACTGATTTAATTTAACTTACACTGTATGTATTCCACCGACAAGATAAAAGCTGTCAAAAGGAGTCACGTACTTGGCAAGTTAATAATTTTTCTTCCCTAAATCGTAATTTGCGGTCACATTCAGCACCTCGCAAGTGTCCGTTGACCATTTCAAAGTGTCCGTTGTCCGTCTTATGGAGGTGTCCGTCTTGTAGAGAGTTTGGTTATAGTAAAATGACTAGAAACGGCAGGACCAGCACCAGGTGTCCGTCTTAGAGAGTTGTCCGTTAAGAAAGAGTTGACAGTAGTAGATAATGTTGGGAATTAAGCCCCGTTACTGCCTAGGTAGGCCTAGGTAGGCCTAGGTAAATCATTAATATTCAAACTGTCTAGGAACCTGTATACTAATGAAGTGCCTAGGTAAATCATTACTATTCAAACTACCTAGGTAAAGTGACTTCCTCCATACTAATGTGGATTTCCTGCATACTAATTCGGTATAGGTTTACTAATAAGCGTCACTCTAGTACAATACAAACAATAAACTTGCCTAAACTTG
>JAHPZR010007188.1:0-14993 GCA_019787425.1 Platygyra sinensis | reverse complement strand
ACTTGTAGTTCTATTGCAGTATCTTCAGCTTCCTTGTGCAACTGTGCACGTGCAACAACTAAGATACGAACAACAGCATAGAAGAGCAGCACGCAGCATACTATGTCAAAAGCAGAGACTCCAGTTAATCGTAAAACATTCAGAGCAGTGTGAGAGGTTGTAGCGTATACTCCCCCGAGAAGTGACAACGAGATTGCAAATGGAATCAACCATGCTATGAAGATAACCATTGCAGGGCGTCGCTTAGTCATGGAGATATTGTATCTTAAAGGATGAACAATGGCGAAGTAACAATCCAAAGTCAAAGTACAAAGATTTGTGACCGAACAGTGAAGGAAAAACCAGAAAAATGCCATCTACACCTTGGAGTTACAAGCCATCGAGTATTTGTTACAAAAGTAACTGGATGGAAAAACGGCGATTCCGACAATAAAGTCGGCCACTGCCAAGGAAAGGACGAACCAGTTGGCCGAGGAATGAAGGCAGCGGCTTTTGGCGACAAGAAACATTACGAAGCCGTTTCCTGCTGCTGTTATGATTGAAAGTATCCAGCCGAATTTCCATGTTGTCCCAGTGCGCTTCTACGAGCGGCCTATTTCAGCTTATTTGCGTATTCGTTTCTGCTCTGTTTCTCAATGCGTGTATTATGACCACTTGACGGTGGCTCATCCAAATGTATGTCGTAAGAACCGATTGATATCATTTCACAATGCTTTTTTAGCCTTTCTTCATAAATTTATTTTCCATGCCAGCTGTCTTTATGAAAATATGAACTGACAATGAATGACTGAATTAAGGTCTCTTAAAAGGGTAAACTGTCACGACCATCATTCTTTCAAGATCATCACTAACTAAATAATGAAAAAGACGGAGATACTTATTAGGACAAGACAAGTCATCTGAAACATTGTTTCCGTAACTGAATAATTTTATTCCTTGACGTTTTCTATCAATCAGCTTGTCGCGAATTTTAATTGGCTGAACTTTGTAAACATAAGCACTCAAGCTTTGCAAACGTAGTTAATTGTTTTTGTCGGCAATATAAATTGACTTCTGGATATTGGATCATGTTTTCTGGTTTAAGAAGTTTGTTTTTGTGTCTGTATGTTTAAAGTGGAGTCCAAAATTTGTTATTTTTATGTTAGTCTATAATCCTTTACTACAAGTTCCCTAGGTAACCATATGAAGCTACCGCGAAACATTTACTGGGTACATTGTTCGAATTGAGCGTAGAATCCCGTTCAAATCCAAACTCTAACCTTAATCTTTCGTTTATATGACTAAGAAAATAACTTCATTGCCGGATCGGCTTGGAGAAGAAGAATTCATTGTCAATCATTTTTGCACTGCACTTCAAATTAAGAATATAACTGCATTGATTTTCTTTTTCGTATACTTTAAACAAAAAGCAGCAAGCTATCGAGAAAATGAGATTTTCCAACCATCCACTGTTAAAGAAACGACCAAAAAATATAAAAAACATAGACCCAGCATTAATTGAAAAAATTATCAGCTCAGTAATCACATGCAATCTGAACAATGGTTTCAGGGCAGGTGAGAGTCTTAAAATATAATTAGTCAGTTTCATGATGTCAGAGTATTGAAAATTTTTACTTAAAGTTAATGTTAGTATCGATCCACAGACCCGAGTTCAACGTCTCTTGGTCAGGAGGAAATGAAACTGTTCATGGGATCTCAACTTATGACAATTCAACTTATTGATTTAAGCGGCTCAGTGTATTCTGCAAAAAATGATTGAAAAAAAGTAAATTGGCAGTGATGCCACTTCTATTTACACAGTAAATTAAATTTCAGGTTGGAATTTCAATAACCTTGGAAACGGTAAGTTGTTAATTACGATTTAGTTACCAATATACAGCATGCCAAGACGAAATAAACAAAAACCAAGGCCAGGCAGTTTTATTTCATTGCTTGTGTTGACGAAATGGATAGGCGACCACTGTGACATAAATATGTTTCAGTAACACGTGTGAACAGAAACATGGATCAATTAGTGCTCTATAGCTAATCGATAGAATGTATGTCGGAACAGATACTGTACCGAAACGAGTTACATCCTGCTTCACGCTTCATTTAATCAAGCAAGATCGACATCTTTTGTCAGTAATCTATAATCTTCAAACAGTCTCGAACATCTTGGAGACGAAATGGACATGACCACTTCGAACTGAGTGGTACATCAGTCAGTTTCCGCTGATTTGCATGCGAGGCTCTCTTTGAAGGTTTATCTTTCTGGTGAATCGAAAGTTTGGCTTCGTTTTCGATCGTGTTATAGCTGATATTCGGTGGTTCAGTATTCTAATTTTTCAAAATCCAAGTTTTGTGCATAAACCTGGCAGCTTTAATAAATATCGAGGAGATACACTTGATCAGTCCTGATTCAAAAGATTGGAAATGTGCCGAAATTGATTCCCTGTTTTACGCTAATGTACAGCATCTCTATAGATCAATAAACTGAATAGTTAGGTGAGTAAGAAATGTATTTCGTTCTTCGAACTCAATCGTGGCTTATTGACAGTGTAAAGGCTTGTGTACATTGGTTGTTCACAAAGATTATTCTCAACAGTGCTTTCTTTAAATTTAGCGTGCGGTGATTAAATCTCACTTTTGGGGTCAACATTACGAATGTTTCACTTTCGTTTCACCTGAAAATAAGATTATTAATTTCCACCTAAATTTTCTTCTTAAAAGATGCATAAAGGATTCACTGCGGTGTTCAGAAACGGCGATAAAATGAGGGTCATGCAAGCTGGCTTTTTCCTCTAAATCCACATTGTCCTATTGCAAGTTGGAATGATGAGCTGGTTTTTGGTTACTAGTGTGAAATGGCTTTGCGAGACTTTTAGATTTAACAAATTGACGTCATTTTTTATGCGTCTGTCCTGTTATTGATCATGAATTTCGTCATGACATTGTCAAAGTAGCTGTGGATCCACGAGGCGATAGCCGAGTGGATCCGCAGGCTACTTTGACAATGTGATGACGAAATTCATTGTCAATAACAGGACAGACGCATTAAAAACTGACATCAATTTGTTTTTTACAATAACAAATTATCGATTTGCCCGCTCTCGCTCGCTGACGCGTCGCATGAATTTTAAATTTATGTGTCTGTCCGCATATGGACAATACAAATTAGCCAATGAGCGCGCGTGAATTTCTGTAGTTATCGTAAAAAATGATTTTTCCGGGCAATTGTGAAGGCCTGACTGTCAGTCAGATAGAAGGAACTCTTTAGTTAGTCAACAATGTGTACATGTTTTTAAATAAGCGTGAATACTGGACAATAATTAATGTAATCCAAAATCTGAGAATTTCAAATTAATTTATTGTGATTGGCTGAGAGCAGACAAATTTATCCTAATCTATTACTTTTCACTGCATTGAAAATTCGAAGAAAATGAATTTAAATCGTAACCGGCTGTATTGATATTTGTTCTTATGCTGCAAACAGTTGGCAGTAGGCTAAAAAAAAGTGACATGATTTAATTTTTTGAACCCTCAATGGCCAAAATTAGTTAAAAACAAACAAACAAACAAACAAACAAACAAATAAACAAAAAACCATAGACTTGACTTTCACTGAAACGTGTCGAAAAACAACCCCTATAGGGAGTCATTTTGGTTTCATTTTCCGTTTATTTCAGGCTGAGTATTTGAAGTTTTCATTTAAGTTGATATTATTATCATCAGGAGCCCATCATCCTGGTATCATCTAAGTTCTGGAGATGCGTGTAGGCAACGGATTTCTTTTTAAGATTTTAATTACGAGTCGGGAGATGAATTTATGTCGCACGGCCAAGGACAGTCACGTTAAAGCAGGAAACTGTTCACGCAATCTCCGACCCAGTTAAGAGCCCTTCGACGGATGTTTCTGAGACTCTGCAAACGAAAATTTGTATTCATGAAAGCTGTTTAGATTTAGTAACTTCAGAATTATTTGATGTGTTTTACCGTGTTTATGATATCAGAAAATCCATTGTCAATATCATCAGTACGCGCCCACGGTCACGCGACTAATGCCGAAAATGTCGTCAGACTATCGTGAGGCTGTCGTGAGGTTATCGAATTCTTCTTCGTTGATTTAAATCCTCATTGATTTAAACCCAGCAAAAAAAAATTGTTGAAAAGATGTAGTGAAAGCCACTTCTGTTTACAAGGTAAATTATATTTCAGCTTTAAATTTCAATTAGCTTGGAAAACATAATTAGTTCATTACAATTTAGTAATCAATGCTAGAGGAAAAACAAGCATCGAAATACTTTAATATTCATAGCGTTTCCCCAGATTAAATTGTATATCATTTTAATTTTATGTAGCTAAGATTATTTCAATGTGTAAATAGTGTCCCCAATGAAGATAAATGCCACTTCGACCCCTAGAAACCTATATCATTCCTTCATTTTCTTTCATTCATCTATCCTTTTATCCGTCAATAATTTAAGCCCGCAACATCTGCATGTCAGATAAACCGGATCCTGTTGAAAAAAACAAAATATGACGAAATTTATTCACTGCTTCACGCTAATGTACAGCTTAAGCTACATTTAATGGAGTGTTAAGAGCGTTAAGCGAGAGGAAACTGTTTCGCGATCGTCTTTGGCAGATGAGCTTATTTATTTCCATTTTAATATCTTTCTTCAAAAACGCATAAACCAAAGGATTTACTGCGGAGTTCAGAACCAGGAATAATATGGGGATCAGGCCAGCTTTATCGGAGAAATTATGACAAGAAAAAGTAATGCACAAAAGTAAATAGTTCACCACCACGTAGCATCTCAAGAAAAACGCGGCAATAGCGAGTATGAATGGAGCTGTGTTGTGTTTCTTGTGGCGACCTCTGAGCGAATTTGCGGCGTTATCCGCGGATCAGTGGGTAAACTGAACTTGTAATTCTATTGCAGTTTCTTCAGCTTCGTTGTGAGACTGTGCACGTGCAACAACTAGGATAGGAACAACAGCATAGAAGAGCAGAGCGCTGCATACTATGTCAAAAGCAGAGACTCCAGTTATTCGTAAAACATTCAGAGAAGTGTCAGAGGTTGTAGCGTATTCTCCCACAAGAAGTGACAGCGAGATTACAAAGGGAATCAACCATGCTATGAAGATAACCATTGCAGGGCGTCTCTCAGTCATGGAGATATTGTATTTTAAAGGATGAACGATGGCGATATAACGATCCAAAGTCAAAGTACAAAGATTTGTGACTGAAGAGTAAAGGAAAAACCAGAAAAATGCCACGTACACCTTGGTGTTACACGCCCCTGAGTACTTGTTACAGAAACAAGAATTTTAAAAAAAATTAAAACCGCGCTTTTTTTTAACTCTTTTACGCTCACAAAAACATTATGTAATATTTAGCAACAACGTTTTGCGAGAAAACATTACCCGGAAACAATTTAAAAGATGGTTAGGGCTTTTTCCCATATTTTAAACCGCCCTTGGATACCTTGTGATGCGTACACAAAGTTAATATTGATTATAGGCCTAAGCACTGAAAATACTGATAAGGGTTAGGGTTAATGGTTAGCTTCTTTATAGCGTTCGGGTTTCCGATATGGTACTTAAATTAAACCTCCTGTCTGTAGCTTTTCCTCGGTGGTCTAGTGGTTAGGGTGGAAGACTGCCGTGCTAACGCGCTGGGTTCAAATCCACCTCGTCACAACGAAATTTTTTTCTCCTTTAAAATTGAAGAGAGTTGCACTTTGACAACATTTGTTGAGCAGAAACTAAGTCTCTGTGTCAAGAAACTTAGAAATTTCATGCAAGTGTACGTGAATAGGGAGAGGGCGGTTTGAGATATGCAAACATTCTTTGCTTGAGACGGGTCTAGCGTTACTTGTAATCGTAGAATTTTGTTTATGTCTGAGGAAAAAATACCTTGACCTTTCAAACGACTATCAATTTACATATATAAAATAGTAAAAGGTAAAAACTGTTAAAATGTTTGACTAAACGTTTTCGATCTTGCGATCATCTTCAGAGTGATTGAATTTGCATACAACCAACTGTTTTATATTATTTGTGGTTACGTAATACCAGTTCCCATGGGGTATAGAGTAAGATGGAATGACTGGACTTGTTTATTTAGGACTGGATTGAAGCGTGCGATGTAAAATGCCTCTTTTATTTTCCTCTTTGTCCAGGAGTGAGCCGAAGTCAAAATGTCCCATGTGAATTTGTGTTCGGGATATCCAGATCGGATGAAAGATTGTTTAATAGCTTGTGCTTCTTCTTGCCAATTTGTGGCTATTCGTTTTGCGCTGTGAAGTGCACCTAGGATAGTGTTGCGTTTCCATTTATGTGGAATGGCCGATTTCCAATGTACTTGTAGTTTCCCTTGTTTTTGATGGACTTTAGTAATAAAATTTCCCTCTTGATGGGTAAAGGCGGTGTCTAGGAAGTGATCCGGGTTTTCTTCTACTGTGAACTTAATGTTTGGATGGTAACTGTTGAGATTTTCAAGAAGAATGTCCGGGGCGTTGGCTTTCCTTTTTTGTGCAACAATCGTCTACATATCTGTTGTAGAAAGGAGGGTTTAAAGGTGTAACAACATCGGCTTCCAATTTGCACATGAAGATTTTTGCCAATGTGGGTGAAAGAGGGTTTCCAATGCTGCAACCGTCTACTTGTTTCTACAGTTTCCCGTTGAAGGTGATAGTGGTGCCTTTGGTGACTCCTTCTAGAAGCCTTTTGAAAATTGGTCTTGGTGCGATCTGGGGCAGTTTCTGTTGGTTGTAAATTTGATCGATGATATGATTGATGGTTTCATCCAAGGGGATTTCAGTGAACAAGGATGTGACATCATAGGAGACAACAATTTCATCTTCTTCAATCGTTTGATATTGATTTTGAAAACCCAACGGCAAGAGATGTTGAGACGATTATTCCTGTCCATTGGTTCGATGAAAGAACAAAAATCGGCATTCAACTACCATTTGTAGGAGAAATGAATTTGAAAGTAGGAAATTCATAACAAAACTTAACAAATACACCAAAGGGAAATTTAACTTCCATATCTTGTGGGAAACACGCAAGATTGAAACCCTCTTCAAACTCAAAGACAAAAACACTCATCCATCGCACGTAATATACAGAGGCACGTGTACTTGTAATCAAGTTTACATTGGTGAAACTGCACGCAATCTTGAAGTACGTGTCAACGAACATTCCGATATAAACAAACAATCGGAACCGGCCAAACACTTAAAGACACACCCTGAACACACATTCACATGGGACATTTTGACTTCGGCTCACTCCTGGACAAAGAGGAAAATAAAACAGGCATTTTACATCGCACGCTTCAATCCAGTCCTAAATAAACAAGTCCAGTCATTCCATCTTACTCTATACCCCATGGGAACTGGTATTACGTAACCACAAATATAAAACAGTTGGTTGTATGCAAATTCAATCACTCTGAAGATGATCGCAAGATCGAAAACGTTTAGTCAAACATTTTAACAGTTTTTACCTTTTACTATTTTATAACCTTACCGGCGAAATGTACATACAATTTACATATGTTAAAAGGGTTTTTAACGAGCGCACTTAAAGGCTAAGTTTTAACTTTTTTCCCCAGAAAATTCCATCATTGCTTCTAGTGAAGTAAACACGATCTTACATTTATCACCGTCAGCGTGATCCATGGCCAGACATAATACCTTTATAGTGCATTGAATATCCCCTTCGAAAGTGAACAGAAACAAAAATTCCAGATTACGAAATCTTCTGTTTCGCACGCAAAACGAAAATACAGCTTAACTCTGGATAATTTCAGCCTTAGTAGCCAGCAACTGGTCCTAACTTACAATCTTTATCTTTGCAGATGTCCTGATATGTGCATCTCCAACGGAGTTTGGCCCAATTTTGACCAAATCAACATTTCTCACAGACGGCCATGTTCTGTCTGAATAGTTAATTTGCTAACTTGACAAAATGGTCCTGAGGGGGGATATGACGAAAAGAGCTGAGAAATGGCCTGTAATTGGCTGATGATGACATCATCCGAGTGGGAGTTTGGGTCTGCTCACCGACAAAACGAAAAAAAACAAGAAGTTTAAAAAAAAAAATTAAAACCGCGCCTTTTCAACTCTTTTGCGCTCACAAAAACATTACGTAATATCTAGCAACAACGTTTTGCGAGAAAACATTACCCAGAAGCAATTTAAAAGATGGTTAGGACTTGTTTCCATATCTCAAACCGCCCTTGGATACCTTGTGATGCGTACACAAAGTAAATACTGATAATAGGCCTAAGCACTGAGAATACTGATTAGGGTTAGTGTTAATGCAAGGGGTTAATAGTTAGCTTCTTTATAGCGTTCGGGTTTCCGATATGGTACCGCGCTTTAAAACTCACGGCTACTCACACTGTCCGACTGCGCGTTTGTTATCTTTTTAATCTTTACGCAAACGTTCAGCTCCTGAAACGTGATATAGTTACCGCCGTCATCTACTGTTACATAACAACCGACTTAAATTACGCGAAACGTGACTCTCGGCTTTCAGCATATGAAGGTGTTATGTTACAAAGGGTTTGTACTTTACTTTACTTAATAATTTTACAGCAGATAAATATATGTACATACAAACATATAAATAAATAGCTGCTGGAAGACCTAGCAACAGGAATGAACTTCCCTGGTGATAAAGGCCACCAGAAACAATATATGTAAAACAAGAACATGAATAAAATATACATAATGACAGGCAGTATTATAAAACGAATAAAGTAAAATATTGTGTGTTACAAAAATAATGCCGACTGAAATTAAATAACAATTACATTAAATCTCTACTATCAGTAGCAAAATAGTGGAGTCTTAGGTCTTTTTTCAACATTGATTTGTTATTCCCTCTTCCTAATAGATATAGTTAAATTATTCCAAAGACGAGCAACTCTAGGAAAAAAAAGACGACCTAAATAATTCTGTTCTTGCATAGTTGGTTGTAAAAGTTAGTTCAGTGTTCCTCATAATATCGGGTTCATGCTCAGAATTATAAAACTGCAGATAATTAGAGATATCGAGGCCATGATAACTATGCAGGCATTTGAATAAAAAAAAATGAAGAGTAAATAGATTCGTCTAGACGATAGCTACATTAGACTAGTCTTATTCAAACGTTCTTTGTAAGGAGGGGGGCGTAAGGAGGCCCCGAAAGCCGCAAAACCGCACAGAAATACGCCAAAAAACCGCAAACCGCATCAGACTTTTTCCCGAATACCGAAACCGCACGTCCTCTTCGCTTTCATTTGCGACCTCGACGACCTCAGTTGCCATTGTCGCGCATTGAACCAAAGCAACGAGAACACGAGGCTGTACAGCTGTACGCCGGATTGGCCAAAACGGTTAATCAGATTTAGTATTAACTGGAAGGCCGTAATTACAGGGTTAAATTGTAAACTGATATAATAAACCCTGATGCGTTGAAAAACAAAACATTTATCTCGCGCTGCAAAACAACCCGATGCCGACAGCTCTCAGTAAAGAGTATCATCATGGCAGACACTTTTTTTCACCGAAAACCGCCGACCTAAAGGTAGACTTACCACAAGTCGACCTCATGAATTTCAAGGTAGAATATGTTAGGCCGCCAAGCGGCCGAGCGAGCGACGAATTCGCGAGAGGTCGACTTGTCTCGCTTGACGGCTTTTCATTTGCGTTTCGCGCCAAAAACGAGGAGTGGCGTGACTTACAACTGGTGTCTCAGATAACATTTGGAAGTCCTTGATTGAATAGCGGAAAATCGGTTCCACTCTGATTGACCAAATAATCGAACGTGTGTGTTTCTCCTACGTCGATCGAAAGAGCAAATTTGTTTACTCTGTACTTAAGTTATTACGAAAAAAGATTTTAAACGAAAATTGACCAAAGCTTGTTTGAATATTGAATTGATCGCCGGAAAGGAGACATCCAGTGGCGAAGGTTCACTTTTGACAAACATTTTGTGACTTTTGTACCGAAATTGCGCAGACAAAAACGAAACCGTAGTTCGGAAGATTCTAGCTAGCTCAAAAGTCGAACTTTTCCCAGCGCTCACAAGATCATAAGTTGCGTGTTCGATTCCACAGCGAAAGTAAACAGTACAAGTTGCGTGATTCAATGATTTTATTCTTTGCATAGCGTGTTGTAATCCGAGAGGTTTGTTTACGTCTGAGGAAAAAATACCTTGACCTTTCAAACGAATATAAATTTACATATGTTAAAAGGGTTTAGGCTAAGTTTTAACTTTTTTTCCCCAGAAAATTCCATCATTGCTTCTTGCGAAGTAAACACGATCTTACATTTATCACCGTCAGCGTGTTCCATAGCCAGACGTAATACAGTTATAGCCCATTGAATATTCCCTTCGAAAGTGAACAGAAACAAAAATTCCAGATCTTCTGTTTCGCACGCAAAACGAAAATACAGCTTAACTCTGGATAATTCCAGCCTTAGTAGCCAGCAACTGGTCCTAACAACATTTCTCACAGACGGCCATGTTCTGTCGGAATAGTTAATTTGCTAACTTGACAAAATGGTCCTGAGGGGGGATATGACGAAAAGAGCTGAGAAATGGCCTGTAATTGGCTGATGATGACATCATCCGGTGACAACAATTGGCCGAGTGGGAGTTTGGGTCTGCTCACCGACAAAACGAAAAAAACCCGAAGGCAGAGCAAGAAACCGCCCAGCCTCCGGCTGCGCGGTTTAATAACTGGATGGAAAAACTTCGATGCCGACAATAAAGTCAGCCACTGCCAAAGAAAGGACGAACTTGTTGGCCGGGGCCGAATGGAGGCGGCGATTTTTGGCGACAAGAAAAATCACGAGGCCATTTCCTAGAGCTGTAGCGATTGATAGTAACCAACCGATTGAGTAAAGCAAAATTTCCATTATTATTTGAACCACGGTGTAGAACAAACTGAAATATTTTTTGGCTGAGCTTGTTCACTGTGTCGTGCGTACTTTCCTTACACTGGGGTGAATATTTGACCACTTGCCAAGTTAATATACTTTTTAAACAGAGATGTCTATCACTTTTACGAACTAATTATGATCAAGTTTAGGTTTTGTTTGTCTCTGACTCAATTTGCATGCAAGCTGTCTGCTTGTGTCAACACGGATGCCAGTCGAAGAAGGTTAAGTCAAGAAATACATACTATCGAACCTTAAAACCATCGCAAGAAATGGCTTTTTGACGAATATCGTTGATAATCGGTGAGATTTTTTCAGCCAGCTAATCGCAAAACTTTTCAATCTATGAGGGGCTATTAACTATCCGCTCGAAAGGGTAGACTTCCAGTAAGCGCTACTAAAGAGACTATACACATTTAACACACGATTTCTCGCATCGCATGCTGTGAAAATTCTTTTTTCACGTCAAGTGAGCTTGCCAGGGAGAGAAGAGTATGGTAATCTGTTATCATTGTAGCTTGATAGACATCCGAACAATGCTGCACAATGTTGACATAAGAGATAACAAAGATGTACGAACAAAAGCATAATGGCTTTTGACTCCAAATATTACATTGACACAAATTGTGTCAGCTTTCGAACAATATATGACATCCGCCCAAAATGTAAAAACTTTTGCGCCAAATTAAATGGAAACAATTCCTTAAGCGGGGGTGTACCTGAATTTACGTGAAGTTTTAGTAATTTTAAAGGGGATTTAAAAGTAAAGGAAAAAATTTGGAACACCACCAGACAGTTGATTGCCCCGCAGTGGCACCCTAGGTTGGTGGACAATTGTTTGCTGTACGTCTAGCAATTTTCAACTTCAAATTCTAATTAAAAAACAACATCAAATCTTCCAAATTTCCTACTTCTATTCTTCGAGAAAAACTATTATCCCAAAAGATACTCAAATCACCCCAAAATTCTACTAAACAGCCCAAAACGTAGTATGTGGGATGAGCGGAGGGATTTTTGACTGCTTAAAACGTGAACGAGATATTTTCATTAAAGCTATAGTACCCAGCCAAAATACGGCCTTCATGTACATGTTTAAGGCTCTCTTAACGCGAAATGTAACAACTTATGAGCAAAAAAATTGTAACAAGCTTTAAAAATGTAACAACAAAAAGGTCGTGATGATGCGATATATCGAAAGCGAGAGACAGTGTTTCCGAGGAATATCCAAACATCATCGTACATCTACAACTTGTAGTATGCGTTTGAAGAAATGTACAATATTTCGAAAATTATAGATCTTTAAGTTCTTTTATAACCTCTTAAAGATCTATAATTTTCGAAATATTGTACTTTTCCTCAAACGTATACTACAAGTTGTAGATAATGCCGTGTTTTAACAAATCGTATTGTTATATTTCGAAAACGATCCACTCAGTCCGAGTTTTTAGACATTTTCTATTGTGGTCACGTGACATACCAAATATGGAAGTGGTTCGAAACATTTAAAGGAAACGTGAAGCGAACAAACATGGTAAACTTTGATGCCCACTGGACTTCAGGAGCCAAAACAATGGAGGTTTTGAGATTTTCTTAGCAACAGATTTGTAGTTAAGGTTCTCCCCCCTTAATATCTGAAAATTTTAGGAAAACGCAAATTAAAAGACTTTTCTATTATTTATTTTTTTAAAGACTTAAAAATTGGAGAAGTGTCCTCTTTATCAGTCTTCACATCGTCTTAATTTTATCCACTGACTGCTTTCGAATTATTTTCTTATTGAGTGGCAGTATAAGCCAAGAATTCTAAACGGATGTAACGGCTCCCCGTGAAAATGTACAGTTTGGAGTGAACACAACATATACAATAATCTGGATTATATTTTAGTAACACCCTTTTTGAACAGAAATTTGAAGCAAACTGTTCTAGGAAAATATTACTTGATCAATTATTGTTCTTGAATAGAATTTATCATAACTGATTGGTCAAAGCGACCAAAGACAACGGAAAAATTTCAAAAGTCAGCCGTGTAGACCTCTTTCTGCTCACTATTTTCCAGGCCACGATTAAAAAGAGCCGTTGAATGGCTAGACTTCGAGTTTATTGTATGTAGGTCGGTGATAGGCTGTTTCTCAATCGAGCCATTGATGGATGGATGGATCGATGGATATTGAACAAAAATTCTCAAATGTCAGTTCAAGAACGTGTGTACTGCTTTCACTAATGCTCCGCTCTCATGACCGCTTGAGGAAATTAAGGATGCATTTCTTGAGAAAATCCAAGATTGGATTCTTTATAAATCCGAAGGAATCCGAAAACGGATTTTGCATTTCTTTACTACGCAGATCAATTCAAGATCTCTCGTATCCCTGAAAGTGGATTCTTCAGTCCCTTTGGTTCACCATGATCCGAAAGAGCTTGGATTGATCTGTTTAGTAAAGAAACGCAAAATCCATTTTCGGATTCTTTCCGATTTAAAACTCCAACCTTGGATTTTCTTTCAAAAACGCACCGTAACTTAATCTTTTCCTGCTGATGGTGTCACTCACTCGCTCGCTAAGTTCACTTGTGAGAGATACCACGACTTTCGTGTCCTAGCGCGGTCATGTAATATCCTTTACTCGTCGTTTACACATTTTGTTTTGCGTCATAATTTTTCATCCGAATACCAAGAACTGTACTGATTAGGATTTTCCACACTATGCCTGATTGAAAACTGAAACTTTATTTTGACAGTTAGGCCTACCGTCCGCACAAACCTGTCACGAAAAAGGGGCTTTTCGAAAACGCTCTTCAAAATGGAGGAAATTGAAACGACGTGAGAGCAGAAACGATGAACGACGGGATAAAATGCTTTTTTTAAACGATGATGTCCTTGATTAGGTGCAGGCTCCCTCAAGCCGTGTCCTCGTTACCTGGTCTCTAGTATTGGTTGCCATAGCGATGTTATGGCCGCTGTCGCCACTGTTTTCAGTATTGCTGGCTCTGGTGCACCTGGTGGTAACCTTTGTGTGTCCGTTTTGGCTGATTAAGTTACAACGGTTGAAAAAGTAAGAAAGGTTCCCTTGTCGACTTCAACAGAAACTCAGAATTAGTTTGAGTAACAGTTAGCTCGGGAGCCACACAAGTCATTGGTGTACAGTCTCATATTTTGTTTTCACATTGGATAACAATATATATGTTAGCCGATGTTAGTAATAACGCCTCTTTTCAGTATTATTAGCGGATATAATTCGCCATCATCAACGACCTCTTTTGGTTGTTGACAATTTTTAAAGCTTGTTACTAATTGTTTTGCTCATAGTTGTTACATTTTCGCGTTAAGAGGGCCTTATAATGCATGTAGCATCAAGGCCGTAATTTTGGCTGGTTACTATAGCTTGTAAAATGGACAAATATCTGCGTTCACTGTTTTAAAAGCAGGCTCACAAATCCAATTCTCTCTGCTCATGGGCCGCACAATACTACGTTTTGGGGCTGTTTAGTAGAATTGTTGGGTGAGTTGGAGTATGCTTTTGGATCAGTAGTTTTTCTCGAAGAATCGAGAGTTAGGAGCTCTGCCTTCGGGTTTTTTTTCGTTTTGTCGGTGAAGCAGACCCAAACTCGCTACTCGGCCAATTGTTGTCACCGGATGATGTCATCATCAGCCAATTACAGGCCATTTCTCAGCTCTTTCTCATATCCCCTCAGGACATTTTGTCAGTTAGCAAAACTTTTCGACAGAACATGGCCGTCTGTGAGAAATGATGTGAACTTAGGACGCAGTTGCTGGCTACTAAGGCTGGAAATTATCAGAGTTAAGCCTGTATTTTCGTTTTGCGTGCGAAAACAGAAGATTTTGTAATCTGGAAATTTTTGTTTCTGTTTCACTTTCCGAAGGGAATATTCAATGCGCTAGTAACTGTCATTGAGGCGTCCTGGCTTATGGAACATCGCTTGACGGTGATAAATGTGAACGATCGTGTTTACTTCGCCAGACAGCAATGACGGAATTTTCTGGGGAAAAAAAAAGTTTAAAACTTAGCCTTACACTCATCAAAAACCCTTTAACATACTTAGTAAATTGATAGTCG
>JAHPZR010007187.1:0-36773 GCA_019787425.1 Platygyra sinensis | reverse complement strand
ATGTCAAAAGCAGAGACTCCAGTTAATCGTAAAACATTCAGAGAAGTGTTAGAGGTTGTAGAGTATACTCCCACGAGAAGTGACAGTGAGATTGCAAATAGAATCAACCATGCTATGAAGATAACCATTGCAGGGCGTCTCTTAGTCATGGAGATATTGTATCTTAAAGGATGAACAATGGCGAAGTAAAGATCCAAAGTCAAAGTACAAAGATTTGTGACTGAAGAGTGAAGGAAAAACCAGAAAAATGCCATGTACACGCTGGAGTTACAAGCCATCGAGTATTTGTTACACAAATAACTGGATCGAAAAACGGCGATTCCGACAATAAAGTCGGCCACTGCCAAGGAAAGGACGAACCAGTTGGCCGAGGAATGAAGGCGGCGGCTTTTGGCGACAAGAAATATTACGAAGCCGTTTCCTGCTGCTGTTATGATTGAAAGTATCCAGCCGAATGAGTTGAGCAGACTTTCCATGTTGTCCCAGTGCGCTTCTACGAGCGGCCTATTTCAGCTTATTTGTTAATTCGTTTCTGCTCTGTTTCTCAATGCTTGTGTTGTGACCACTTGACGGCGGCTCATCCAAATGTATGTCGTAAGAACCGATTGATATCATTTCACAATGCTTTTTTAGCCTTTCTTCATAAATTTATTTTCCATGCCAGCTATCTTTATGAAAATATGAACTGACAATGAATGAAATGAGGTCTCTTAAAAGGGTAAACTGTCACGATCATCATTCACTCAAGATCATCACTAACTAAATAATGAAAAAGAGGGAGATACTTATTAGGACAAGACAAGTCATCTGAAACATTGTTTCCGTAACTGAATAATTTTGTTCCCTTGACGTTTTCTATCAATCAGCTTGTCGCGAATTTTAATTGGCTGAACTTTGTAAACATAAGCACTCAAGCTTTGCAAATTTAGTTACTTGTTTTTGTCGGCAATATAAATTGACTTCTGGATATTGGATCATGTTTTCTAGTTTAAGAAGTTTGTTTTTGTGTCTGTATGTTTAAAGTGTGATTTTTATGTTAGTCTATAATCCTTTATTACAAGTTCCCTAGGTAACCATATGAAGCTACCGCGAAACATTTACTGGGTACATTGTTCGAATTGAGCGTAGAATCCTGTTCAAAACCAAACTCTAACCTTAATCTTTCGTTTATATGACTAAGAAAATAACTTCATTGCGATCGGCTTGGAAAAGAAGAATTCATTGTCAATCATTTTTGCACTGCACTTCAAATTAAGAATATAACTGCGTTGATTTTCTTTTTCGTATACTTTAAACAAAAAGCAGCAAGCTATCGAGAAAATGAGATTTTTCAAACCATCAACTGTTAAAGAAACGACCAAAAAATATAAAAAACATAGACCCAGCATTAATTGAAAAAATTATCAGTTCAGTAATCACATGCAATCTGAACAATGGTTTCAGCGCAGGTGAGAGTCTTAAAATATAACTTAGTCAGTTTCATGATGTCAGAGTATTGAAAATGTTTACTTAAAGTTAATGTTAGTATCGATCCACAGACCCGAGTTCAACGTCTCTTGGTCAGGAGGAAATGAAACTGTTCATGGGATATCAACTTATGACAATTCAACTTATTAATTTAAGCGGCTCAGTGTATTCTGCAAAAAATGATTGAAAAAAAGTAAATTGGCAGTGATGCCACTTCCATTTACACCGTAAATTAAATTTCAGGTTTGAATTTCAATAACCTTGGAAACGGTAAGTTGTTAATTACGATTTAGTTGCCAATATACAGCATGCCAAGACGAAATAAACAAAAACCAAGGCCAGGCAGTTTTATTTCATTGCTTGTGTTGACGAAATGGATAGGCGACCACTGTGATATATATATGTTTCAGTAATACGTGTGAACAGAACTATGGATCAACTAGTGCTCTATAGCTAATCGATAGAATGTATGTCAGAACAGATACTGTACCGAAACGAGTTACATCCTGCTTCCTTCATTTAATCAAGCAAGATCTACATCTTTTGTCAGTAATCTATAATCTTCAAACAATCTCGAACATCTTAGAGACGAAATGGACATGACCACTTCCAACTGAGTGGTACATCAGTCAGTTTCCGCTGATTTGTATGCGAGGCTCTCTTTGAAGGTTCAACTTCCTGGCGAATCGAAAGTTTGGCTTCGTGTTCGATCGTGTTATAGCTGATATTCGGTGGTTCAGTATTCTAATTTTTAAAGATCCAAGTTTTGTGCATAAACCTGGCAGCTTTTATAAATATCGAGGAGATACGCTTGATCAGTCCTGATTCAAAAGATTGGAAATGTGCCGAAATTGATTATTCCCTGTTTTACGGTAATGTACAGCATCTCTATAGATCAATAAACTGAATAGTTAGGTGAGTAAGAAATGTATTTCGTTCTTCGAACTCAATCGTGGCTTATTGACAGTGTAAAGGCTTGGGTACATTGGTTGTTCACAAAGATTATTCTCAACAGTGCTTTCTTTAAATTTAGCGTGCGGTGATTAAATCACACTTTTGGGGACAACATTACGAATCTTTCACTTTCGTTTCACCTGGAAATAAGATTATTTATTTCCACCTAAATTTTCTTCTTAAAAGATGCATAAAGGATTCACTGCGGTGTTCAGAAACAGTGATAAAATGAGGGTCATGCAAGCTAGCTTTTTCCTCTAAATCCACATTGTCCTATTGCAAGTTGGAATGTTGAGCTGGTTTTTGGTTGCTAGTGTAAAGTGGCTTTGCGAGACTTTTAGATTTAACAAATTGACGTCAGTTTTTTATGCGTCTGTCCTGTTATTGATCATGAATTTCGTCATAACATTGTCAAAGTAGCTGTGGATCCACGAGGCGATAGCCGAGTGGATCCGCAGACTACTTTGACAATGTTATGACGAAATTCATTGTCAATAACAGGACAGACGCATTAAAAACTGACATCAATTTGTTTTTTACGATAACAAATTATCGATTTGCCTGCTCTCGCTCGCTGACGCGTCGCATGAATTTTAAATTTATGTGTCTGTCCGCATATGGACAATACGAATTAGCCAATGAGCGCGCGTGAATTTCTGTAGTTATCGTAAAAAATGATTTTTCCGGAAAGGGCAATTGTGAAGGCCTGACTGTCTGTCAGATAGAAGGAACTCTTTAGTTAGTCAACAATGTGTACATGTTTTAAAATAAGCGTGAATACTGGACAGTAATTAAGGTAATCCAAAATCTGAGAATTTCAAATTACTTTATTGTGATTGGCTGAGAGCAGACAAATTTATCCTTATCTATTACTTTTCACTGCATTGAAACTTCGAAGGAAATGAATTTAAATCGTAACCGGCTGTATTGATATTTGTTCCCATGCCGCAAACAGTTGGCAGTAGGCTAAAGAGAAAGTGGCATGATTTAGTTTTTTGAACCCTCAATTGCCAAAATTAGTTAAAAACAAACAAATAAACAAACAAACAAATAAACAAAAAACCATAGACTCGACTTTCACTGAAACGTGTCGAAAAACAACCCCTATAGGGAGTCATTTTGGTTTTATTTTCCGTTTATTTCAGGCTGAGTATTTGAAGTTTTCATTTAAGTTGATACTGTTATCATCAGGAGCCCATCATCCTGGTATCATCTAAGTTCTGGAGACGCGTGCAGTCAACGCATTTCTTTTTAAGATTTTAATTACGAGTCGGGAGATGAATTTATGTCGCACGGCCAAGGACATGCAGTCACGTTAAAGCAGCAAACTGTTCACGCAATCTCCGACCTAGTTAAGAGCCCTTCGACGGATGTTTCTGAGACTCTGCTAACGAAAATTTATATTCATGAAAGCTGTTTAGATTTAGTAACTTCAGAATTATTTGATGTGTTTTACCGTGTTTATGATAACAGAAAATCCATTGTCAATATCATCAGTACGCGCCCACGGTCACGCGACTAATGCCGAAAATGTCATCAGACTATCGTGAGGCTGTCGTGAGGTTATCGTGAGGTTATCGAATTCTTCTTCGTTGATTTAAATCCTCATTGATTTAAACCCAGCAAAAAAAAAAAAAATGTTGAAAAGATGTAGTGAAAGCCACTTCTGTTTACAAGGTAAATTATATTTCAGCTTTAAATTTCAATTAGCTTGGAAGCCATAATTAGTTCATTACAATTTAGTAATCAATGCTACAGGAAAAACAAGCATCGAAATACTTAAATATTCATAGCGTTTCCCCAAATTAAATTGTATATAATTTTAATTTTATGTAGCTAAGATTATTTTAATGTGTAAATAGTGTCCCCAATGAAGATAAATACCACTTTGACACCTAGAAACCTATATCATTCCTTCATTTTCTTTCATTCATCTATCCTTTTATCCGTCAATAATTTAAGCCCGCAACATCTACATGTCAGATAAACCGGATCCTGTTCAAAAAACAAAACATGACGAAATTTATTCACTGCTTCACGCTAATGTGCAGCTTAAGCTACATTTAATGGAGTGTTAAGAGCGTTAAGCTAGAGGGAACTGTTTCGCGATCGTCTTTGGCAGATAAGCTTATTTATTTCCATTTTAATATCTTTCTTCAAAAACGCATAAACCAAAGGATTTACTGCGGAGTTCAGAACCAGGAATAATATGGGGATCAGGCCAGCTTTATCGGAGAAATTATGACAAGAAAAAGTAATGCACAAAAGTAAATAGTTCACCACCACGTAGCATCCCAAGAAAAACGCGACAATAGCGATTATGAATGGAGCTGTGTTGTGTTTCTTGTGGCGACCTCTGAGCGAGTTTGCGGCGTTATCCGCGGATGAGTGGGTAAACTGAACTTGTAGTTCTATTGCAGTTTCTTCAGCTTCGTTGTGAGACTGTGCACGTGCAACAACTAGGATACGAACAACAGCATAGAAGAGCAGCACGGAGCATACTATGTCAAAAGCAGAGACTCCAGCTATTCGTAAAACATTCAGAGCCGTGTCAGAGGTTGTAGCGTATTCTCCCACAAGAAGTGACAGCGAGATTACAAAGGGAATCAACCATGCTATGAAGATAACCATTGCAGGGCGTCTCTCAGTCATGGAGATATTGTATTTTAAAGGATGAACGATGGCGATATAACGATCCAAAGTCAAAGTACAAAGATTTGTGACTGAAGAGTGAAGGAAAAACCAGAAAAATGCCACGTACACCCTGGTGTCACACGCCACTGAGTACTTGTTACAGAAATAACTGGATGGAAAAACTTCGATGCCGACAATAAAGTCAGCCACTGCCAAAGAAAGGACGAACTTGTTGGCCGGGGCCGAATGGAGGCGGCGATTTTTGGCGACAAGAAAAATCACGAGGCCATTTCCTATAGCTGTAGCGATTGATAGTAACCAACCGATTGAGTAAAGCAAAATTTCCATTATTATTTGAACCACGTTGTAGAACAAACTGAAATATTTTTTTGCTGAGCTTGTTCACTGTGTCGTGCGTACTTTCCTTACACTGGGGTGAATATTTGACCACTTGCCAAGTTAATATACTTTTTAAACAGAGATGTCTATCACTTTTACGAACTAATTATGATCACGTTTAGGTTTTGTTTGTCTCTGACTCAATTTGCATGCAAGCTGTCTGCTTGTGTCAACACGGATGCCAGTCGAAGAAGGTTAAAGGGGCTCAGTCACGTTTGAAAAGCTTAGCTAAACTTTTCAAATCCGTTGTTTGCAATCCGTGTCAACCTTCTCCATCCTTGACCATCCTTGTTCCTTTATGGTTTATTATTATCTCTTTGATGTTTTTCTATCTTTAAAATGTGTTATTTTTAGGTTTCCTTCAATTTAACGGTTATTTTTTTCGATGTTCAAAATAACTCAAGATGCCGTGACTGAGCCCCTTTAAGTCAAGAAATACATACTATCGAACCTTAAAACCATCGCAAGAAATGGCTTTTTGACGAATATCGTTGATAATCGGTGAGATTTTTTCAGCCAGCTTATCGCAAAATGTTTCAATCTATGAGGGGCTATTAACTATCCGCTCGAAAGGGTAGACTTCCAGTAAGCGCTACTAAAGAGACTTAAAATTTAACACACGATTTCTCGCATCGCATGCTGTGAAAATTCTTTATTCACGTCAAGTGAGCTTGCCAGGGAGAGAAGAGTATGGTAATCTGTTATCATTGTAGCTTGATAGACATCCGAACAATGCTGCACAATGTTGACATAAGAGATAACAAAGATGTACGCACAAAAGCATAATGGCTTTTGACTCCAAATATTACATTGACCCAAATTGTGTCAGCTTTCGAACAATATATGACATCCGCCCAAAATGTAACAACTTTTGCGCCAAATTAAATGGAAACAATTCCTTAAGCGGGGGTGTACCTGAATTTACGTGAAGTTTTAGTAATTTTAAAGGGGATTTAAAAGTAAAGGAAAAAATTTGGAACACCACCAGACAGTTGATTGCCCCCGCAGGGGCACCCTAGGTTGGTGGACAATTGTTTCCTGTACGTCTAGCAATTTTCAGCTTCAAATTCTAATTAAAAAACAACATCAAATCTTCCAAATTTCCTACTTCTATTCTTCGAGAAAAACTACTATCCCAAAAGATACTCAAATCACCCCAAAAATCTACTAAACAGCCCAAAACGTAGTATGTGGGATGAGCAGAGGGATTTTTGACTGCTTAAAACGTGAACGAGATATTTGCATTAAAACTATAGTAACCAGCCAAAATACGGCCTTCATGTACATGTTTAAGGCCCTCTTAACGCGAAATGTAACAACTTATGAGGAAAACAATTGTAACAAGCTTTAAAAATGTAACAACAAAAAGGTCGTGATGATGCGATATATCGAACGCCAGAGACAGTGTTTCCGAGGAATATCCAAACATCGAAAAGAGAGTTGAAAAGAGGACGCGCAGCGGTTCATTTTTTGATGAAATTCGAGGTGTTTGAATAGCCGATGAAACACTGTCTGGAGTACTTGGTATATCTTCTCAATCAAAACAAAAACTAAGGAGTAAACGGAGAAGTAGAATCGTCAATATCTATGTTAATTAAGACCGAGTCTCCAAACCTCCTTCACGATTGTGATTTTCTTTGTTTTAACTAGATGAATTATTAATGAGTTTGAGAATTAAAGTTCAAATAAATAAAATTATTGCATTATTTGATGACTGAAAATTACCTTCAATGACAAAATGTACGTTATTTGTTAATCAATATTTTACTTTACCTTTCGAAATTAGCCCAAACTACAAATATAGGCAGTCCCTTGCTAAAGCACTACGACGTTTTTAATGACCTTGTTTGAGAAGGCGTTGCTGGCAAAAGACACTGCGGAGTTTAAACCTAAAATACAACAGAGTTTTGCACGGCCGCCATATGCATGTTGCATGGCAGGAACAATAGATTATTATTCCTATGGGAAAAAAAATTCTTTCTTATGCAAAATATTTCCCTTGTTCCTGCCATAGGCAAAACCTCTACTGGCGACATAACAATCCTTATCAGCCTTAACGCCTTAATTAATATACACAAATCTAACAAATTTACGACGACTTAACGTCGCAAAATTAATATTTTACTCACTCGCAGCCCAACGTAAAATATTTTTTTAACCATGCACCGTTAAAAAATAAAAATATCCTCCAGTTTGATTTTTGTTTCTGGCACTATAATATTTTTATCTTTCATACATGAGAATGTTGATGCCGTCATGGTAACGGATCAGTCGGACTGGTTTCGGTGCTTTAAAATGAATAAAAAACTGATTTCTTAGGTGTGGATGCATACTTCATCAATGTCCATACAATAAACGTCGAATGCTGCCTCGTTAGCCTGGAAAGATACAAAAGCAATATCTCAGGGTAGGTTAACCTTAAGGCGCGTTCGTTTGGGATCAATCAGGAAAAAGAATAATTGGAATAATACGAGTAAGCGTTTGTTTTAGAGCTATTCTCATTCCGGGATACCTGGATTTCCATTCCGGCTATTCTGCTCCTGGGAGCAGAATAGCTGGAATATTTCCGGAATATATTCTTATTCCGGAATATCCCAAACAAACGCGCCCTTAAATCAAATTCTTGGCTTGAAAACTAATGAGCCACCAAAGTTTTTATCCTCACCAAGCATGAGAAGGGGATAAATTTAAATCTGTTTAAAACTTTTCAGCTCAGTAGCTTGCTTCGTCTGGAAACCAGCACATTTTGGATTTCAGAACTATGGCGGTGCGTGCCTAAAAGCTACGCGTTTGTCGAAAAATGTATAGTTCTATATTGTTTGTTCAGTACAGATAATCAGTCGCCTAGATAGCTAAAGAAAATTCCAGATGTTTACACTATTTTCCAGCTGTCATATCTGTGTCCATACAGGGCTCTGTAAATTTATGCACAATATTTCGTCAAATTAATATCTGAAATTTTAGGAAAACGCAAAAGACTTTTCTATTATTTATTTTTTTAAAGACTTAAAAATTGGAGAAGTGTCCTCTTTATCAGTCTTCACATCGTCTTAATTTATCCACTGACTGCTTTCGAATTATTTTCTTATTGAGTGGCAGTATAAGCCAAGAATTCTAAACGGATGTAACGGCTCCCCGTGAAAATGTACAGTTTGGAGTGAACACAACATATACAATAATCTGGATTATATTTTAGTAACACCCTTTTTGAACAGAAATTTGAAGCAAACTGTTCTAGGAAAATATTACTTGATCAATTATTGTTCTTGAATAGAATTTATCATAACTGATTGGTCAAAGCGACCAAAGAGAACGGAAAAATTTCAAAAGTCAGCCGTGTAGACCTCTTTCTGCTCACTATTTTCCAGGCCACGATTAAAAAGAGCCGTTGAATGGCTAGAATTCGAGTTTATTGTATGTAGGCCGGTGATAGGCTGTTTCTCAATCGAGCCATTGATGGATGGATGGATCGATGGATATTGAACAAAAATTCTCAAATGTCAGTTCAAGAACGTGTGTACTGCTTTCACTAACGCTCCGCTCTCATGACCGCTTGAGGAAATTAAGGGTGCATTTCCTGAGAAAATCCAAGATAAGATAAGATAAGATAAGATAAGATAAGATAAGATAAGATAAGATAAGATAAGATAAGATAAGATAAGAACTTTATTTACGTGTCAAAATATCTAGCGTACAACGTGCGCTAATTGGGGACACCTAAATTACCTAGTGCTAAAATTAATTTAAAAACTACAAGATATGAAATTTATATGTATGTATGTATGTATGTATGTATGTATGTATGTATGTATGTATGTATGTATGTATGTATGTGTATTTACATGTTTAAAATGATTGGTTAATTATTGCATAAGAAACAGTCTTTACATTCAATGTCCAGTAGGCTATTAAAATTAACTTGTTTTATTCGTTTTTTAAAAATTTCCAGTGAGTCAGACATTCGAATAGATCTTTCAAGTTTTGACCATAGGACAGGGCCTAGGTACGACAGGCTGTGTTTACCGTATGCAACTGTCCTGAATCTTGGTGTTATGAAGTCTGAGTTTCTCAAATTATAATGAGCACTAGAGACAACGAATAAGTCCGTGATATACGGGGGCGCCAGACCGTTTTTGACTTTAAACATCATGATTGCTATGTCCTGTAGTCTTCGCGTGTATAGTGTAGGCAGGCTTGCTCTTTGCAAGAGTTCTTCATACGATGATACATTATCACAGTAGACAGAGCGTAACGCTCTTTCTTGGATTCGCTCTAGTTTTCTGGTATCGGAAGCACGACAAAAATGCCAGACAGTCTGACAATATGTAAGGTGAGGTATTATGGCGAATTTGACAATGTGTAATTTTGCCGATGTCGGGATAAGATTACGTAATCTCAAAAGGACACCCGTTTGACATGAGGCTTTTCTGCAAACCTTGCTTATATGGCTCGAGTATGTTAGCTGGTCGTCTAATGTAACTCCAAGATGGGATTCTTTATAAATCCGAAGGAATCCCAAAACGGATTTTGCATTTCTTTACTACGCAGATCAATTCAAGATCTCTCGTATAAGGGTGCTTCAAAGGAACGGAAAAATCCACCCTGGAAGTGGATTCTTCAGTTCCTTTGGTTCACCATGATCCGAAAGAGCTTGGATTGATCTGTTTAGTAAAGAAACGCAAAATCCATTTCGGATTCTTTCGGATTTAAAAATCCAATCTTGGATTTTCTTTCAAAAACGCACCCTAACTTAATCTTTTCCTGCTGATGGTGTCACTCACTCGCTCGCTAAGTTCACCTGTGAGAGATACCACGACTTTCGTGTCCTAGCGCGGTCATGTAATATCCTTTACTCGTCGTTTACACATTTTGTTTTGCGTCATAATTTTTCATCAGAATACCAAAAACTGTATTGATTAGGATTTTCCACACTATGCCTGATTGAAAACTGGAACTTTATTTTGACAGTTAGGCCTACCGTCCCCACAAACCTGTCACGAAAAAGGGGCTTTTCGAAAACGCTCTTCAAAATGGAGGAAATTGAAACGACGTGAGGGCAGAAACGATGAACGACGGGATAAAATGCTTTTTTTAAACGATGATGCCCTTGATAAGGTGCAGCTTCCCTCAAGCCTTGTCCTCGTTACCTGGTCTCTAGTATTGGTTGCCATAGCGATGTTATGGCTGCTGTCCCCACTGTTTTCAGTATTGCTGGCTCTGGTGCACCTGGCGGTAACCTCTATGTGTCCGTTTTGGCTGATTGAGTTACAACGGTTGAAAAAGTAAGAAAGGTTCCCTTGTCGGACTTCAACAGAAACTCGGAATTAGTTTGAGTAACAGTTGACTCGGGAGCCACACAAGTCACTGGTGTACAGTTTCATATTTTTTTTTCACATTGGATAACAATGAGAAACGCGTGCAAACTGTTTACGCGCCATGACCCTTGCAAACCTTTGAAATTATTCTTAGAGCGCGTAGATCGGTTTCAGCTGCGACTCGTCTACTTGAGTCATCCTCTCTCCAGATACAATACAAATGTTCATTTGTTTGCATTGGAGAACTTGAATCAAATCTTGCGAAGGTACAGAGAACTAAATGTGGTTAACGTTGCGGGACAATAGAACAGCCAATCCTTAATTTTTCAAAATGAGTGGAGAAAGTGATACACGGAGCCCTTCATTTTAACCCCGCAGTATTTGTGCTCTGTGCCAAGCATTAGCGACACGTAACATTGGTTTCTCACTTCTGATTGGTCAGCGACCTGTCATTTGAAACCATTAAGGTCTTCTCGCATTTATATTCAACAAGGCGGATAAATAAAGAGATCGTTTCGAACTAATTCATCGTATGTTAGCCGACTTTTTAGTAATAACGCTTCTTTTCAGTATTATTAGCGACCAGATTATGGATGTCGAGGCCATGAATTTGACTGCCTGATATTTGGCTCAGAAGCTAGTTTGTTTGCCATATGTTAGTTTTAGATTTATCTGGCAAACTCTACAAAGAATGTTTCTTCTCGGTTTTCCCAACGTCCAAAGCTAAGGTCTTAAAATTTTAAAATTCATTTTTTCGAGCAAAACAATAAGAAACAAGGAATACGACAACCCATTGGCGCCTACAGATTTTGTCACGAAAGAAGTGCCTTGATTCTGATTGGATGATTTTGACAGCCAGACATTCCACAGTTGAGTAGGTTTTGCATAGTTAATAAGAGGGCGGAATGAAGAAAATAATAGCGTCCTTGCAGGCGTCCCCTACCGCGATCCTCCCGCGTCCGATCTTCTCGCGCTTCATTCGCTCGTCTTTCCCCTTTCCCTCTTCGGACGTCTGTCACGCAGGCTAGGCACTGTGGGCTGATAGTGTTTCTTCGCGGATGAACACCTAAAGCCTCGATCTCCACAGACACCAAGAAGGGGACGTCATTTTGTTAACAAGGGTACACTGTTACACTACAAACTATCTATCACACTGAATAGATAGTAGCGGAGCCAATCAGAGAATGGCATTCGTGATAGAACGTTGCGGCTGCATTCTCGTTTCTGGAGCGACATGAAATTTTGTCCGCTGACCACGAGACCAAAAGAAAGGTAGACTCTGGTGACGAGAATGCACCGGCCGCAAATCGTTTTTCTGAAAGAATGACTGCACTGCACTGTAGGGCACGTAGTTCCCGGTGTTGTGGTCTGGCCTCTTATAACAGGTTGGTGCTTCACATAGAGATAACCTCATTGCACCTTTCACCCTTGGACAGAATTGTCCAAGAAAAATTACTATAAAGTATAAACTATAAACTATAAACTGCTTTGCTCGGATCAAATTTTAGAAAGCAAGCTTCGCATGAATAAGGGAATTGGACTATAAAGGGTAAAAAATACCCGATCTACCTGATACTAGAGAAGCCGGCTGGCAGAGAAATTTTACAGCCCATAAACTCGAACAAGTTGTAAAAAAACTTAAATTAACTTTGCGGATTGAATGAGATTTCAGTGTGTGTATCCAAAACAAACATTCACTCGTTCAGCCATAGTCATGGTTATCTAACAATTTGGAAGGAGTACATCAAGTAGGCTATCAATTCCTGGAGTACTTTCAAAGCCATAACCATGTACCGTATTTACAGTAATTATTAGATTTAGCGTCCTCCAGTTCCAATAAGCGCCCTTACTGACGAATAAGTGCCCCCCCTCTTAGAATGTGTTTTTATTCATAAGCGCCTCTATTCCAATAAGGTCCCTCAATTCAATAAGCACCTCCAGTCTAATAAGCACTTCCAGTCCAAAACTGAAACACTCCTTTTCAAATATTAAAATATTACAGCGACGCCAGAGTACGTATCAAGGCGAGGTTCATCTTCCTTAATCATAAACGTAATGCCGCATTACAAAAAACGATGATCTTTCGTCTCATCCGGCATGCGAGTGCATAATTCCTTCAAACTGTTAATTGTATATTTATACCGTATATTTGTTATAGTTTTCGTTATCGTTCCTTTTTAAATAAATACTGTTATTAAAGTTCTGTTTTGAGCATTCGGTTGTTTCTCAAAAACGAAATAAATGCTCTGTTCCTTGAGATATCAAAACTAAATGATCGCCCGGGGAGCTAAATCGACTTCTTACGATACCGACCAGCAGTCGAATGGCCTGAAATGGTTTGATTGAGAAGATATCCCGACTACCTGTCGGCATCATCCAGTCTTAAATTGATAACCCTTATTCTTTTCGCTTTCTCAGTTTTTTCTTTTTGAGAATGAAAATTAGAAAAAAAAATCAATTAAATTAATATTGCAGAAAGGTGATCTAAAACAGAAAACATTCTGCAAAAAAAATCATTGAAAAAGACTTATACAGCCGGGAAAATCTTCAAGATGTCTTCTCGACAAGGCAAAGGGAATTTTGGCCGGTTAATAACAATTCAAACTATACCTTTCAATTTTCAGTATATTTTGCAGCGAGACAGTTGAAATCTAGTCGTTTTGAATATATTTGTAGCCAGAGAACTGTTATAGTATTGTGATGTCATGATATTTTGTATGAACTGAGCCCGCGTAATGTACAGCGGCTTCATGTAGAACCATGTACTTTCATCAATACAGTCAACTCTCTCTTAACGGACACCTCTATAAGACGGACACCTCCATAAGACGGACAACGGACACTTTGAAATGATCAACGGACACTTGTGAGGTGCTGAACGTGACCGCAAATTACTATTTAGGGAAGAAAAATTCTTAAATTACCAAGTACGTGACTCATTTTAACACCACACGTTTAATTGACAGCTCATATCTTGTCGGTGGAATACATACAGTACAAGTTAAAATTAAATATGTTATCATTTTCTTCCATTCAAAAAATAACTTGGAGGTGACAACGCGAATTGTATTGTAATCTAAAACAGTTGTTTTCTTGCTTTCTTGCCTCCACAACGCTGCGAGATGAAATCCTCGTATCAAAATTAAGCAGCGTTGGTCAGCGCTTTGAGAATTTTAAACTGTTGCACCAGAAACAATCCACGATCACAGATTTCTTTTCTTCTTAAGTGTATGCCCACCAAAGCCATGACTATTAGAAGCTATTAACTTAACTTGCTTTCACCTGAGTATTTTTTTTTTAGAAAATGTGATATCTTTTTAGACTTGGTGCAGCGAAAGATAGTCCTGAGTCATAAGCTGGTTATGTTCCCGTTTTCAGAATGTAATTCATCTGAGAAGAATTACAGTCAAATAGAGGAGGAAGGCCTAGCCATCATTTTTGGCGTGACCAAGTACTACATGTACCTGTTTGGGCGCAAGTTCAAACTTCGAACTGATCACCAACCCTTGTTAAAGACCTCTGCGCCAGACTAAGCCACACCTGTTTTGGCAGCTGCACGTCTTCAGCGTTGGTCCCTGCTGCTGTCATCGTATCAATACGAAATTGAATTCAAGCCATCTGCTGAAGTCGCCAGCTCTGATGCTTTGTCCAGGCTCCCTCTGCAGTACAGAAAGGACGCCAGTGTCGAGGACAAAATCTTCCAGGTGTCAGTAGTCCAACTACGCAAACACCCTGTTTCTGTCTTGGAAATTGCACGCCAGACTGCCAGAAATCCAGTCCTAGCAAAGGCTCTTGCAATGACCCAAAATGGTTGGCCCGTCCACTTCTGCACCACACCTGAGCTCAAGCCATTCTTCCTCCGCAAGGATGAGCTCTCTGTCGAGCAAGGCTGTCTGATGTGGGGCTTGCGAACCATCATACCTCCCTCCTTACAGGAGCAGATTCTAAGTGAGCTACATGAGGCGCACCCCGGAGTCGCACGCATGAAGGCAGCTGCCCGCAGTCATGTCTCGGTGGCCTGGAATAGACAGCGACATAGAGGAGAGAGCACGTGGGTGCAAGCAGTGTTTCAAAACCAGAAAGGCTCCACAAGCGGCACCACTTTTCCCTTGGTCATGGCCTACAGCTCCATGGCAGCGCATACACGTAGACTTTGCCACCCTCCAGTCCAACCACTATGTCATTATAGTTGATGCTCACTCAAAGTGGCCTGAAGTGATTGGTCCCATGAAAACCACCACCGCAGAAGCAACAGCCAATGCTATAAGAGAGTTACATGTATTCTTAACAAATCTCCAGGGGGAGGTGTTATAGTATTGTGATGTCATGATATTTTGTATGAACTGGGCCCGCGTAATGTACAGCGGCTTCATGTAGAACCAATGTGCTTTCACGATTACAATCTTGTTGTTGACCCGCCATCTTGTGCGTTCGTAACTCACTCTTCTGTGACCCCACAAACATAGCAAGAACGTTTTGATATTTCACCATGTTTCATCCTGGTTGCGGTCCTTCTATATTTTCAAATACTAATTTTACTTTGAATCATCGTTTAGTATGTTCTAAGCCAAGAGACCATCTAAGCTTAGATCCAGAAAACCTTTCCTGCATGGAAATTGAATATGCGGTTTGAACAGAATTATCACTATAAATAAAGAGTTTATTCCATGCATTGCTTGGGTCGACGCCTCTGTGATGTGCTTTTTATACATTTCCTGAGGGCATATGCTATTAGTATAATAAAAGACTGCTTATATTATTGACAAAACCAAGTCAGACATAAACGAACGGCTTTCATTATTTAATCACGGATGTCCCTAGTATTTTTCAACCATTTACTCAAGACTTAATGAAAACGGTCTGTAAATTTAATTCTGAATTACAGACATGGTCGTTTCTTTTCCCTTTGTGTACCAATGAGTTTTCTATATCCATTCGTAAAGGAAAATTTGAATTTAACAATGCAATCTCGAACACCTCAGGTCTACGAAATGAAAAGAGGCTTGAGTTTCCGCTTTTAATTTGCATTTGAAGGCGCATCAGTTTCTCGAATCAAAACTTTGGCTTCGTCTTTGATCATATGGAGGCAATACTAATTATATTTGCAATCGATAGATCCTAAAGTGAACTACCCTTTTCGTGACCAGAGTTCTCACAAGAAAAGATGCCAATCTTACTATTACTGAACATGACCAAGACCCTACATCTAAACCGTGATCACAATGCGCTGAATATTATTATTATCTCACATGTTCAAGAAAAGTTAATAGAGAAATACAATTAACGCTTGGTATTTTCGCCTTAATCGAGGCTTATTTACAACATACCGATAAAATTAATCTCACTCGAAGAGAAAGAAATTTATAGCGGGAATATCTCGAGCTAGTTTCCTCTGCAGATAAGGTTGTTTATTTCCATCCTAATATCTTTCTTCAAAATTGCATAAACCAAGGGATTCACTGCGGAGTTCAAAACCAGGAATAATATAAGGATCAGGCCAGCATTATCGGAAAAATTATGACAAGATAAAGTAATGCACAAAACTAAATAGTTCACCACTACGTAGCATCCCAAGAAAAACGCGACAATAGCGATTATGAAGGGAGCTGTGTTGTGTTTCTTGTGGCGACCTCTGAGCGAGATTGCGTTATCCGTGGATGAGTGGGTAAACTGAACTTGTAGTTCTATTGCAGTTTCTTCAGCTTCGTTGTGAGACTGTGCACGTGCAACAACTAGGATACCAACAACAGCATAGAAGAGCAGCACGGAGCATACTATGTCAAAAGCAGAGACTCCAGTTAATCGTAAAACACTCAGAGCAGTGTCAGAGGTTGTAGCGTATACTCCCACGAGAAGTGACAGCGAGATTGCAAAGGGAATCAACCATGCTATGAAGAAAACCATTGCAGGGCGTCTCTCAGTCATGGAGATATTGTATTTTAAAGGATGAACGATGGCAATGTAAGGATCCAAAGTCAAAGTACAAAGATTTGTGACTGAAGTGTGAAGGAAAAACCAGAAAAATGCCATGTACAACTTGGAGTTACACGCCACCGAGTATTTGTTACAAAAATAACTGGATGGAAAAACTTCGATTCCGACAATAAAGTCGGCCACTGCCAAGGAAAGGACGAACCAGCTGGCCGAGGAATGAAGGCGGTGGCTCTTGGCGACAAGAAATATTACGAAGCCGTTTCCCGCTGCTGTTGTGATTGAAAGTATCCAGCCGAATGAGTTGAGCAGACTAATTTCCATGTTGTCCTGGTGCTCTTCTTCGAGCGGTGTATTTCAGCTTATTTGCTAATTCGTTTCTGCTCTGTTTCTCAATGCGTGTGTTATGACCACTTGACGGTGGCTCATCCAAATGTATGTCGTAAGAACCGATTGATATCATTTCACGATGCCGTCTTAGCCTTTCTTATATATATTCATTTTCCATGGCAGCTGTCTAACAGTGAACGAAAGCAGAAATGGTTTCTTAAAAGGGTAAACTGTCACGTCGGCGGATCATTCACCCAAGATCATCTCTAATTAAATAATGGAAAAAAATAATTACCATAAAACAAGTAATAATAATAATAACAATAATAATAATAATAATAATAATAATAATAATAATAATAATAATAATAATAATAATAATAATTAGAATTCTACTAGTATACTAATGCAAATGCTGCAATCTGATTGGCTGAGCTACTCGTATACTATCAGCCATTAGAGTGCAGTTGGCTGTCGGTCCTCTTCGAAACGCGATGTTTTCATAGTTTTTCCGAGGTTTTGGAAGGAAATTTACATGTAAACGGGTAATTAAATTCCTGAGTAAACTAAATGAAGCACATTTACGGTTTCTTGACTTTAAAAACTTGAAACCATTGAAAAAGCGGGTACGCACGTAAACAACTACAAATTTGCCAAGGGCAGTTCGATACGCGCAACTTTGTTTAAGGGTAAAGTTCAATAACGCGTGGAAAAATCATTGGAAACCGTTATTTTTGTTAATTTCAGTTAGAATTCTACTAAAACAATTAGATTATTCGCTCTTGATTTCTATGAGGCGATAGTTGATTCGGCCTTCGGCCTCATCACCTATCACCTCATAGAAATCTCGAGCTCATAATCTAATTGTTAATAATAATAATAATAATAATGATAATAATAATAATAGAATTTACATAGCGCTTATACATCGCTGTTCTAAGCGCTTTACAATGTTAATCAAAGAGCTCTGTGAGCAAACTCGTGAGGTGAACAAACGAATTACAATATTTTTTGGATTATGTTTAATGTTATCTGGTTTAGGGAATATTGTGGCTGATTTTCATCTTTAGAGTACGAGCAGTGGTTCAGTGTTCACTCATAACGCACCTAAGAAAAAAAGTAATACCTGGATAAGAAGGCATTACAATTGAATCGATCATGCTTACACATTTGACGAGGGTGGACGATGTCATGTTTTAAACATTTTTCATTTTTGTTTCTGGTTCACCAAGAAATAGTTGGCAGCAAATGTGGTTGAAAAGTGAACATTGGAAATATAGGAAAAAATCAAGGCAATACTGTCTTAATACATTAATCATTCTCTCTTTATCAAATGAGATAAACAGAAACTAATTTTAAGTTTTGTTGCAAACTGGCATTGTCATCTTGTCCTTATAAGGATTGTACAAGGCCATGTTCAAGACATTTTTGATGGAAGTTTCCGATGTAAACATTCAGTGAAATGCAAAGTCTAGGCGATATTTTCATTCCAAGTTGCAACAAGGTGACGAAGAAACGAAGGTTATTTTCCTTTGTCAAGGGAAGTTATAGAAAATTAAGCAAACAGAGAGGAAAAGACTTCCAGCTCACGTAACCAATGTAGGTATACCAATAGCGAATATAGAATGAACAAGTTGCCTATAGTATCCACAGGAAAGAGTATCTAGTTCTATTGCAGCCTTAAGTTTCACTGGCTTTAAAAACAATGAAAATGGCTGGAAAAAAAAACTAGCCTGTGAGAGCATCAAACAGGTGCCCTCACATGCTAGAGAAAAACACGAGCGATTTGCAATTGATTGAGCCACGTGTTTATGAGCTAGGCACAATTTAAACGTCCTGGAAGTCTGATATTTTCGGACTTCAAATGGTATCTCTCCAGGGTCGCATTGCTTCCCGAATGCTAGTCAAGGGGAACAAAGACTCTTGGTTTGAGGCTGCTAGCATTCCAGTGGAAACCACCAACCAGTCTGTCCGCAAGAACAATACTTGATATCACCAGAGATTTGATCTTATCTGATCACCGACCAGTGCAAAATTTTAGCACCTGCTCCTCAGGTCTGACTTGTAACACTTGATAAACAACTATACTGAGGCCGCGTCCACACTACGCTTGAGATATTTGAAAACGCAGCCTTATTTCTAGGTTTAGGTCTTCCGTCCACAACAATTTGCCATGAAAACGGACGTTCTTCGAACGAACACACTGTTCAAACCCGAGGAATTTGAAAACGCCGGCTTTGCGTTTTAATGTTGATGGAAAACATTTTCAAAATGGAGTTTTTCCAAAACGATGACGTCACGATTTCCTCAAACACAAATCCAATGTTGCATTTTCAAATTTCTCCAACAAAGTGTGTACAGAAAACATTTGATGTGTCTTCGGAGTGATTAACATCCTTTTTAAATTTCTCCGGCATAGTGTGGACAGGGCCTGAGTATTTGCAGTTCCATGGTGCCATTTAAAGTTAATGCTTACATGCTGCATGAACGCCTCCACTTAGACTTGCCACAAGTAGACTTTTACTTCTATAAAATGAAATCGACTTGTTCTGCTTGCTCGGGTTCAAATTTATATTCTGGGTGTGACCTAATGACTCACAGCCTGCCCCTTATTCCCTGGAATTTTATTGATATATTTCAGAGCCAGGGTAAGGAGAGTAAAGGCCGGTTCTCACTAGCGCATGAGCATAAGCACAAGCATAAGCATAACATAAACATAAGCAAGTGAGGACACCAGTGAAATAAGCATAAGCATAAACAGAAGAACGAGCCCACTTATTTGTCTTATGCAGTTCTCACTTGCGCATAAGCATAAGTATGAGCGCATAAGCATATGCGTAAGCACAAGAAAACAAGCGGCATGTTCGTTTTTCTTACGCTTACGCTTATGCTTATGCGCTTATGCTTATGCTTATGCGCAAGTGAGAACAGCATAAGACAAATAAGTGGGTTCGTTCTTCTTATATTTCTCCTTATGCTTACGCTCATGTTGTGGGTGTTCTCACTTGTTATGATTATGTTATGCTTGTGTTATGCTTATGCGCTAGTGAGAACCAGCCTTAATAAACCATATTGCCTGATTTCATACCGTGAGGGACTTGTCCGCATTTCCATACATTTCTTTGTAATTTTTTTTCGTTTTTAAATGCCTGTATCTCAGTCAAAAATAGCTTGATTAACACCAAACTTGGCTATTTTGTGAATCTCGGTGTGCTCTCTCTGACTATGGGGATCAATAGCTGCTAATCCCATAATTTACAGACTCGTACCTAGTCCCTCACGGTATGAAATCAGGCAATGCCCAGTAACCACAGCCATGTATAAGATCAGATTTCAAGACATAAATAGTTACTGCCTTTGGAGGACGAAACGACACCGAAAACAACAAAATTTCAATTCATTTACTATAGCGGATAGTTAACATTAGAGAAAATACTGGAAAATAAAAGCGAAAAGACATATTTAAACAACAATATTTCCGAAAATTTCTTCGTCTGCGACAATTAAATAATACAGCGTAGTGAAAGAAAGATAAAAGTTGTAAATAAAAAAGACGACAAAAATAGCCAATTATTTTGCGATAAATCGTATTTTAACTGTGCTAAATTAGTGCCCGCTTAGTTCTTTTCTCAGGTGTTTTTTAGCAGCTAAATAAAACTAAAAACTTGTACTTGAATGACGTGAATAAAGTAAACAAACACGGCCGCGGAGGTAGCTGTAAATTAAATATGCAGAAATCCACGATGCAAAAATACTGTTAACTTTAAATACCTAAATTTGCCAAAGAAAGGTAACCAAATGAAAGAAACGCGACAGGAAGTTCAATAACAATAAATTTTCATTCAAGATGAGGCAGAAAAAAACTATTTAAAAAGGAAAAAAATGTTCAAAATTTTGCGAACATGCTTCGCTGCGTGATAGTGACAGCATCAGTTAATTCACGTGCGGAAGCTTGAGTTTTTGCCGACGGCTTTTGCAGTCAATTTATCGGCCGTGTCTTTACTCGTGGTTCAAACATTTGAATTAAACTTGGATGTAATACTGCACATTACCTTTTCTGTTTTGTAAAGTCCAAGAAAATGCTTTAAATTCGCGTTCTGTATCCAAAACCCACTTGACAGTACACCGACTTTGCAAACACACGGACTTTGTATTTACCTTCAAAAGCATCCTTAATTTCCGTGTCTGAACTTTCTGGCCCCAAAACTACAGCTTTGAATCCTTTCCCGTTCAGGCTGGACACCAGGTCTTTCTTCAAGGAAATCAAAGGAAAAATCACAAGACTAACTGTCTCAACAACTTTTCTTTCACCATGTCGAAAAACGTCCAACACAAACGAGCCCCTCCCAGGGGGGGGGGGGGGGGGGGTGCATGTTCCCAAGATCCCTTAACCTTTTTGGATTTTATCCCTTGTTCCCCATTACTAAAACCCCTTGTTCCCAAAAATGATCCCAACAATCTAGTCAAGAGTTCCCCTGTTCCCTGAAAATAATTTGAAAATATCCCCTGTTCCCTGAAAATAAATGCTACAGTTCCCGTCTTCCCTAAAACCCCTGGGAGGGGCTCTCAAACGGCCCGTAATGGTGAATGTTAAACTCTCTCCAGATCCAGTCAGTGAACGCGACGACTAATGTATTCTTTAACTACTACGTTGATTCACTCCGATTTCTTCGAAATCAAGCTTCTTGAAGAAAGCATCTTGTTTGGGCTTAACTGTGTTGTGTGTAGCTTGCGAAAGGAATCCCGGTGCGAAACAAACCATGAAGACCTTCCCTCAAAACAAACGTTGCGACTCTATTTGCCAACGAATGAACACATGTGACCTCTAGGCTTTAAAAAAGGCACTCCCGATTGTCCGAAACATCCACAAACACCAAATATACTCACAGACAGTCGTTCTGTAAAGGACAAATTACCCACAGAAAATCCTCGTACAGACTCGAGCCCGCTGAGCTCTCTGAGGTTTTATAGTTGATACTGATCAGGGTGTTTATTTTTTCCAGAACTTGCATGTGATGTTGACATACCTCAGTGGTACTGAACATCTCCACCGTTCAAGTGTACCGCGGTCGACTCCGGGTTTGGGCCGATAATTCTACATTCTTTTTTTTCTTTTTTTTTTTGTCCTTTATTTTTAGCGATACAAAAAATAATTGCTCTGTGTTTATATCATTTCACCCGCTATATGCGCATTTACCGTACCATAAAACTGTACTTCAACGACTTCTGTTTCTTTAAAATCCATACGAATTCCGCAGCCAGTGAGAACTTGTGCTGCTCATCGATTTTACGATTCTCAATGTTCTCATTTTCGGTAGCCGAGTCTTCTTTAACTTATATCTTTTAATTTAGACCTTTAAAACAGCTTATTTTAATTAAAGATTGACAGCAATTTTAAAACTAAGCCGCGGCCGCGAGCGTACCTCATTTGCATAAAGCTTACAGCCCATCGAGGGACACATTTGCCCACAACTCACGATAACTCGTGTCGCGCATGCTCACGAGTTAAAAAGGACATATTAAGCTAGGACATAAAACTGTTCATGGGAACCCAACTTCTGACAATTCAATTTATTAATTTAAGCTCAGTGTATTCTGCAAAAAATGATTGAAAAGGAGTAAATTGGCAGTAATGCCACTTCTATTTACGCAGTAAATTACATTTCAGGTTGGAATTTCAATAACCGTGGAAACGGTAAGTTGTTAATTACAATTTAGTTATCAATATACAGCACCGGCAAGTTTTATTTCACTGCTTGTGTTGACGAAATGGATAGGCGACCACTGTGATATATACATGTTTTAGTAATACGTGTGAACAGAAACATGGATCAATTAGTGCTCTATAGCTAATCGATAGAATGTATGTCAGAACAGATATTGTACCGAAACGAGTTCAAAGTTACATACTGCTAATAATAATAATAATAATAATAATAATAATAATAATAATAATAATAATAATAATAATAATAATAATAATAATAATAATAATAATAATAATAATAATAACAACTGATTTACTTATTCACTTATTGAGTCCGATTTCGAAAACTCATAAATTCAATATCTCAGTAAAATAAATTCGATCTCATTGATTTAGATTGCGCAAAAAAAATTGTTGAGGGATGTCATCAATTGGCGGTGAAAGCCACTTCTGTTTGTAAGGTGAATTATATTTTAGCGATTACCTTGGAAACCATGAATAGCTCATAGAATAAAACCTTCTGTCATTTGACTTAATAGACATCTGGAGAGTTAAGAATCCAGATGAGAGGCGTTTTTCGTGGCGACAAAAAAATCCAAAGATTCAACGACGTTTAGATTTCTGGCTAACTTCAAGTAGTTTGCAAGAAGATATAGAGAGCGTAGACATTATACCTGCGATTAAATCGGATCACTCAGCAATCGCATTGTTTATTAACGGAATTGACTGAGACGAACGTCATGGGCACTCCTTTTGGAAGTTCAATGCAAGCTTAATTGATGATGAAACTTATGTATCACTCATCAGCGATAAATATTGCACGTGGATTGAGGAAGGTAAAGAAATTAACGTTCCTCGTGTTTTGTGGGACTATATTAAATATAAAATTCGACAAGAAACGATTGTTTATAGTAAATTCAAGGCTTGAGAAAGAAGAGCAACATTAACGAGTTTGGAAAGGGAGATAAAAAATTATCAAATGGCATGCGATAAAGACCCAAGCTCAAAAAAGTTGAATGATCTGGAAATTCTTCAAACAGACTATGACCGTATGTACGAATTTATTGCACAAGGAGCAATTGTAAGATCAAGGGCGACCTGGCATGAATACGGCGAGAAAAAGTAATAAATATGTCTTGCATTTGGAGAACTCTCGAAAAAAGAGAAGCTGCATGAGAAAACTAAACACAGAAAATGACAAAAGTACAACAAATCCTAAAGAGATTCTAAATGAAATTCAGTTATTCTATGCAAACTTGTATGATTCGCGGACAAAAATTTAATTGAACCTTTTCTGAGTACAGTGAATACCAGTAAATTAACAGATGAACAACGAGATTCAATAGACAAACAACCTAGTATGAGTTAATGTTTCGCAGCCTTAAAAACTTTCAAGAAAAATAAAACACCTGAAAATGATGGATTAAAGGTTGAGTTTTATCTAGCATTCTGGCCTCTTGTTGGCAAACGTCTCGTTGAATGCCTAAATTTCGCGCATCGCCATGGTGAATTGTCCACCTCCCAAAAACAAGCAATAATTACACTAATTGAAAAGAAAGATAAACACAAAAGACTTCTAAAAAACCTGGCGTCCAATCTCGCTAATAAACATGGATGTCAAATTTGCATCTAAAGCAATAACTATGAGGTTGGAATCAATTCTACCCTTCCGCGTTCATCACAGCCAAAATAAGTTTATTAAAGGTCAGGAAGATCAATTTTTGACGCAATAAGAAACAATTGATGATATTTTAGAATATGCAAAGAGAAATAACAGACCCGGAATTCTGGTAGCAATTGATTTTGAGAAGGCTTTTGACTCCCTAGACCAAACTTTCCTGGTCAAAGTTTTGCAAAAGTCTAATTTCGGAGCGTATTTTTAGCAATGGATCCGGACATTTTATACAAATCTATCAAGTTGCGTCTTAAACAATGGTTTCGCCACTAATGCCTATTTATCTACCGGACTTTCACAGAGTGTCTCGATGCGTGGTCTGATGTAAGGACAGCAAGAATTGTTTCTTATGACGATGTTTTTAACCAAACAATGTGGAACAATAAGTTTATCCTTATTGAGAACAAGTCATGTTATGTTAAACATATGGCCGTCTATGGAATTGTTAAAATAGGAGATTTGATATGTTATTGTGATATAACAAAATCGTTCTGGCAGTTGCTTTGTTCCTGGATTTCTGAACAAAAAGTAATCTCAACATCCTTAACGTTAGAAAATGTTATCTTTGGAGTATTGAATATTGTAGAGGACTTTCATATTCTAAATCATATTATTTTATTAGCTCAATATTATGATAACGCCAAAGAATTGTTGAAGCATAGTTGTTGCAAAATAGGCCAAAGTAAATTTAAATTCTGTGCAAACACCTCTGACGAGGAATACTAAAGCATGAGTGGCAATGTCATCATACTTTTCAAGAGTTCCAAAGTTAATGTCTGGTTCTCGAAGGTCAACATACCCGATGAGTTCACCAGTATGCTTGTCAAATACTAAATTTGACTGGACTTTCATCTCGTCAAATAGTAATACAACATATCACTGCGTGTCAAAATAGGAATCAGTTAATGGCTTAAGTTCCTCTACTACACTGTATTGAAATCCCCTTGTAGGCCTTATGCTAATGCGGTAATCTTTCCTTTGACTTGGCAGGACAAGGATTTTGCTCTGGCGGATCTCTTCATAGCAGGAGGGTGACTTTGCACCTAGAGAGAGAGCATAACGTATAACCATGGGATGGTATTTCACACCACTTGGGCTACTTTGGAGTAACTACTTTTGCTGCTGCCAGAACAGATTCATAAAAAAGGAGTGATATTCTCTTGTGTTTCACTGAGAATAGTAGTGAGGTCATTGCTTAAGTTGTGATCAACCTCCACACTAGATTTAATAATTTCTGTCTTCTTTTCATTCAGCTGACGCTCAAGTTCCACACATCTTAGACGTTGTTCTCTCAAAGTCAACTTCAGTCTTTCTGGGGTAGTTTTAGAAACAGGTCACCCGCATAAAGATGTGCAGGTTGGGATATTCTTCTTTGTTTTGCTTGTCTTGCTCTCTCCCCCATATATGATTGTTCATGACAGGAAGGACAGTGTTCCACACATTGCACCAGAAGCTGGCATTTACGTGAACGCTAATATTCTTTGACGTAAGCAAAGTTTTGGGGTTCATGGTCGTCACAGATCTAAGGATCAACTAACTTTGGTATTACATGGTGAATTATGTTTGAGTTCATTTCAGATTATTCAATTCCAGGGCAGACAATATAACCCTGTGTATGCTCTTCTACCAAGTCACTCAGTTTTATGTTTTTCATTGACCTCAAATGTTCCGTATAAAGTATGTGGTCGTCTACTAACAGCCATCCATAAGCAATGATAGTAAAGCCAAGACTATCGTCAACAATCAACTCCAGTTCTGGTAAACACAAAGAGGCCTCTGTCTTCTTGAAGACAACTCTGTCCTCTTCTACTTCAACAGACCATTCACGCATGCTTTTCAGCGCTTGTACTCTCTTGCAGAAGTCAGGAAGTTTTTATAGCATGCTGTTTTCTCTTTGTTTAGGTGATCGTCGCGCTGTCTTCTCCCACCACTGATCTTAATGGTCTTGTTGGTTTGCTGACATACTGGTGGCTTTTCTGAGGCATGTTTAGCAATGGAAGCGCTTCAAACCTCGGTCTTTTCTTTGTCATTTTCGCCGATTCAACTAAAAGAAAGTCAGTATAAGAGTAATGTTAATAGTGGAGCTCCGGCGGCCGAAGGTCGCCAAGCGGAGCCCCATACCCATATAAGAAAACTGAAGGAAACCCATGAATTGATTTTCTCATGTGTGTCATGGCTAGCGGTATTGCTCGTGGGCGCGCACGACGACGACGACGACGAAGATTCACGAAGACATACACTCTATGAATAGTAAAATGCTCAAACTTACATGTTTCGATGTCACTTTCATGGAAATGTTTTTCACAAGTAAACACTTTGTCGTTTTCGATCTGCCTTTGGAAGTCTTTATCTGCTACTCTGTATTTGGTGAGCTCATTAGCCAATCTTTGCGCCATTTACGATATGCCTCGTTTCGTGCGGTAGGAAGCTTCCATATCCCGATCCCCTTGGTTCTACGGCAAGTACCGCAGCCAACCACGGAACAGTTATCTCCAGGCATGTTCAAGAATACGTTTTTGTAGTTTTCGTAGTCAAATATACAATAATCAAGAGTATCTAAGTCAGAACACTTCGCTTATCAACCGAACTTGAACGACGCCATGTTGATGTTGTTGTGCACGGTACTTGTCACGTGACAACCCAAAAAGATGAACAATAACCTACTTCAAAGAGTCTCGCCGCCCTTCCTAACCATTCTCCTCTATTAACTATGGTTGAAGAGATGTAAGTCAATTGGCGGTGAAAGCCACCTCTGTTTGCAAGGTAAATTATATTTTATCTTTAAATTTCAATTACCTTGGAAACCATGATTAGGTCATAGCAAAAATTCATACAGCATAGCAAGGCAACATGGCAAACTCCAAGGCAGTTTCATTTCATCAGTGGTCTCAGGTCTAAAGGAAAATTGGAAATATAGCTTTTCTTTATACTTTCGTACTGTTCAAAAGCGTAGTTTCAACAGCGACTGTCTCTACGCGAGCGTATTAAGACGAAATCCGATAGAAGATGGAGCAATTTCAGGTTTTAGTGGACAAAAATCTGTACCAGAGTAATTTTAAATATTTTACAGTCATTTTTACATTTTTTTAAAGCTAAAGGCCATCCCCTTTTTTTTTCGTTTACTGTCGAATACGTTTTCTGATTTTGGGTCGGTCGGTCGGAAAAGAAAAATAAAAGGCCGAAAAAAAAGGAGAAGAAGTCTGGAACTAGGAGACCCAGTACCTCAGCATAGTGTCTGTGGAGCCTGGAAACAACTAGACGAGGTTACAAAGTCGACATAACGACAATGGAGGAAGAAAAGATGGACGTCGTAATTAAGGTCATTCCACTGAAATAGAGCCTGCACTGAGATTTTTGCCAACCTTTCCCAGTTGATTGCTTATATTATAGAAACTAAAATTTTTAATAAAAAGGAGGGGTCCCCATCCCATGCCCGGCCAGGTTCGTTTAGGAGCAACAGCACCTCTATTATCAACTTCGTTCCCAGGGCCTTTTCTCTACTTGAATACAGCATAAGTGCCCCTCATAAACACGAGTGAAGCGACAAAATGGTCGAGTGACCGAACAGTAAACGTCTAAAGTATAAATGTCACGAACCGTAGAATTCGTGTATTTTACAAAATATTATTAATTGTCCGCCTTGACAGGCAAGAAATCCGGTAGACGCTGAAACAGCAGAGATTTGCAAAGCCAGTCGGTAGAACGGCAACAATATCTTTGTCTTTCGGTGAATATTCAAAACGTTTCACTTGAAGTGGCTTTAACTGAACAAAACTACGCAAAGTTTCAACGTTTAAAAGCAAATCCAAGTCGAAAAGTACAGACAGTGTCTATGCAATCTCGATTTTGGCACTTTTGATTATGCAAACTCGCTAATTTATTACACCCAGGATTTCCGGGTGTAAGGTAGGCACGTGACCAGCCGATGCCAGGGCCTTTTCACGTCCCGCCCTCAAACCAAGGAAAAGGCCCTCGGAACGAGGTTGCTCTTTTATACAAATACAGTGTTCGTTCAGGTCATGGAGGTCCTTGAAAGTCATGGAAAATTAAAATTCTGTTTGATAGGTTATTTACTGCGGATCACAAGGCAAGGACAATGAAAGATAGAGACACTAATTAAGCAGCGTAAACTGCACGCATTTTGGTGAACTCCAGAGTTTGTCTGTTGGACTGTTCAAGGCTAAAAAACGCTCTAAAACAAGTTTAGGGTTTGAATTTTTGAAACTGACAGCTAATCCTAACGTCTTGGAAAACTTGAAAAGGTCATGGAAAACGTCATGGGAAGTCATAGAATTTAAACAACTCAAAAGAGTACGAACCCTGCCATAAATTCTTATAATAGCACCATGATTATAGTCACGATTGCTTACTAGATCCACGTTTCCGACGATCGCTTCTTTTTCTACACTGAGAATTGGTCCATATTTATTTTAAATAGAAAATGTTTTTACTCAATTAAAAATAAAAGAAAAAATTGATAGGTCACTGAACAAAAAGCCGCCATTTTTTACTGCGCGCGCGATGATCTCGCCAGAAATTATGCGCAGCACTGCCAGCACAAAACATCGTCTGTATTTGAGATTAAAGTGACGATTTCTTGAGATTTTGTAGTTGTTGAAGTCTTACTAAGAAATCAGTCACAATAGACGTGTGGCTTTACAATCGATGACAAACTAAGCTAAGCTGAAAAACCAGTCAAATATATGTCATTGCCTTCTTCATAACTTTTTTTTTTTTTTTTTTTTGAAAACGCGAAAATCTGGGTCGGTCGGACGACGGTAAACGGAGAAAAAAAAGAGGATGGCCAAATACATAAATAATTGCCTGAAATAACATCGAAAAATAATTTCCCACGGGAACGAGAGAAAATAAATTTCAAAGTTCAGTGATTTTGTGGAAACACAGGCAAAATTCCATCATCAGTTTCATTTCACCAAAACTTTTAAGCGTTTCATACGAAGTTCAACATTCGTTTTCGACGTTTGGTGTTGCTAGAAATGAATTGTTTTGAGAAGATAATTAAAAGAGCCCTACAGAAGTTTGCAATTAATACAGTGTAAATAATCTTGGTAGAAGATTTTTGTCCACTTGTTACTCCAACGTCTGGCGGATTCCGTCTTAAAACTTATTTACTTAAAACACAAAATAGATTACTTTATCGGAAGTCACAGTTTGTTAAAGTACACAAAAGATGCTTGAAAAATTTTAGCCAAAAAATATTCCAAGAAAGTAGAAGTCCTATTTTTAACACCCCTTTGCGATATTTTTTCTTTGGGCAAAGTGAACTGCCAGTAATGCCACTTCTGTTTGCACGGTAAATTACATATCAGTTTGAAGAAGCTTCAAGAACCTTGGAAACCGCAAGTTCTTAATTATAATTTAGTAATCAATATACAACATGTAAAGACGAAATAAGAAACAACAAGGCCATGCGGTTTTATTTCATTGCTTGCGTTGACGGAATGGATATTCAACCGCTGTTATATGCCTTTACAACAACAACAACAACAACAACAACAACAACAACAACAACAACAACAACAAGGTTTATTAGAACTGTAAAATTACCTTAGTTACAAATTAATTTAATACACTCCTTCTTTTGTTTAGAAGAATCTGTAAAAAAATATCGAGGACTTAAATTTGGGAATTTTTTATTTTATTTGCTTCTTTGCTGTGAAATGAATAAAGAAAGAATAAACCCGGAGCTGAGATTTTAGAAGGAATGCAATTTTTTGTGTTGAAAATTTTTAAATACAACACAATTATATAATTTAACTAAACCGTATAACTCCCCGCATTCTTTTATTTTCTCTGAATTAATCGTCAAAACTAGCCAAAAAGCAACACACTCGACACTAGCTAGTATACATTCAATGCTCTGATGCCTGCAAGCTGGCTCCAAAATTACTCTCTGAAGCCATCCTGACACTAACTATATTCGAAAACAGAAATTCCATGCGCTACAATCTAAGAATCTTCACAAAAATGTTTTCAGCCTTAATTGGGCAGAAAAATACGGATATTCACCCTCGGTCAGAAAAGCAATATTCTAACAAAAGAAAAAGAGTGCACATGTTAATGCCGGAAACATGCATCAAAGAGTAGTTTAATAGGATATATGTCACTGTCAGAACAGATATATACTAAATGAGTTCAAAGTTACATCCTAGCGGCTTTCTTTACTTAATCAGGCGATATCTACATGTTCCGTCATTAATCAATAATCCTCGAACAATCTCGAACATCTAAGAGACGAAATCGAAAAGGCCATTTATATATAATAAGCGTGTACATGTCAGTGTCCGCTAATTTGCATTCAAGACTTAAAGGTTCATCATTAAGGTGAATCAAAGGTTTAACTTTGCGTTCAATGGCAGTATAGTCGATACTTGATGAGATCTAAATCCTAAATTAAGCACAGAGTTTTTGGTCTAAAAAGCAAAGATTCAAGTTTGGTTAATAAACCAGGCAGCTTTTATGAAAATCGATCATGTAAACTTGATCCTCCTTCAAAAATTTGGAGAGGTACCGACATTTTTTCTCTGCTTTACGCTAATGTACAGCATTTTCAAGATCAACTAACTCAATAGTTAGGTAAAAGTAGGTAAAGTCTACATTCGAGCCAAGTGGCCCATCAGGCCGGAGCTTATCCCGGTTTCCGTAGCATGAAGCGACTGGGAGTATTTCTATTCCTCCCTGGATGGGATGCTAGTCCATCGCAGGGTTACCCCCAGCATTAAATTCGCCGGTACCAATTTATACACCTGGGTGGAGAGAGGCACCGTGAAAGTAAAGTGTCTTGCCCAAGAACACAACACGATGTCCCAGGCCAGGGCTCGAACCCCGACCGCTCGCTCCGGAGTCGAGCGCACTAACCATGAGGCCACCGTTTTTAAACTCAATAGTTGTTTATTAACAGTGTAAACGTATGTACATTAGTTGTTCACAAAGGATTATTCTCACTCTCTTTAAATGATAAAATCTCGCTTTTAGGGATTGCATTACGAATCTTTCAGTTCAGTTTCCTCTGGAAATAAGCTTATTTATTTTTCCATCTTAATTTCCTTCGTAACACATCCGTATAAGTGGACCAAAGAAAACACTGAGGTGTTCAGAACTGGACGTAAAATGATGATTTGGACATGTCCATTGTTATCAATCCACATTGTCCAACCGCAAGTTGCGGGCTTCGGCTGAACATTGGCACACAATGCGTGCAGAATTTTTTGGTCGCTAGTGTAATATATTTAACAATTATTCCTCGAGCCCGAATGGGCTTGAGTCAATAGCCCATGAGGCCGAAGGCCGAATGAGCTATTGACTCAGAGGCCATTCGGGCTCGACGAATAATTGTTTCGGTAAATTTCAACTAGTTGGTCAAAAAACTATCGAGACAAAACATCTTTCGCTAGTTAAAGCGATTCAGCCGCCATTGTTTTGGTTGTCAAAGCCGGCGCTTTTCGCTACTAGTGGGCTATAACAAATAGCCTACTAGTAGCTCAACCAATCAGAACGCAGCATTGATAATAGACCGCTAGTTGGATTTCACTAAAAATAAATATACTGTTTATTTCCCACATTGCGGAATAAACTGAATTAAAGGGCTAAAAATTTACAATCAATGAATAATTACAACTACTACTACTACTGTATATGACTTTGTGAGACTTTCAGATACATGCATTTTTTTTTTAATATAAATGTCAAGGCTGAAAGTTGCCAAATTTTAAGATTATCTTAACAATGAACTCAAGGCTGAGATTTTGCGATTTGTAAATTTCCTTTCTCTGAATGGCAAAACTAGCAGTAAAGCAGTAAAACAGCACTAGCTTATGTTAATAATATTCTGCAACAAGGTATGAGCGTGATATCATGTTTAAATGCCCTCAGGCTGGCACCAAAAATTTTTTTAACACCATCCAGACACTAAATACATACGATATATGATCTAAACATGTTCAAAAGGAAAATAAGGTTATTCATTCTTGGCCAGAAAAAATTATTCTTATAAAAAAAGAGTGTATTGGGTTTCTGGAATGAGCTAGTAATTCTGTAGTTAGTCAGCAATATATTACTAAAGTTTGTTAGGTGGCGATAGATCTACGGCAAAACATTTAATGAGTATTTGTTTTAAACTAAGCGCAAAATCCTAGACATAAATGATTAACGTAATCCAAAAAGTCTCATTTAATCGTTGTTATATGTCTGATAAAATCACTTTGTTGTGACTGATTAGAGCATGTTTGTAAGTAATTTGTTGTTATTTGTGTAATTTACCCACGGAGAACCAAGCAGACTACAAGAACTCGTTCAGGACAGATGACCGTGCATTCTAGGATCGAATTGGAATTTGAAAATGTTGGTTTTTCAAGAAGGAAAAACCGGAGTACTCTGGAAAAAACCTCTCCGAGCAGAGTAGAGAACCAACAACAAACTCAACCCACATATGACGCCGGCTCCGGCCGGAATCGAACCCGGGACACATTGGTGGGAGGCGAACGTTCTCATCACTGCGTCATCCCTGCTCCCCAAGACAGACCAATTTATAATTATCGTTAATTTTTAACTTTCACTGCACTGCAAGTGAAGATCAAAGGGCTCTTATGAGCCAACTCATTCATGTTCTTAGCCATGAAATGACTTACGTGTTTCTTGTGTATTATAGCGTTTAACAATGTTGGTGGTGCATCAATAAGCATCAAGCTTCTTCCTGACATGTATCTTAGCTATCAGCAGGCTTACAATTGACTGATTGGGTAAATAAATCATTTGCTGTTCGATAGATTAGGACAATATAGCATCATTCTTTATGTATTGTTGTCAAGCATTAGTGTTCATTGTTTAGTAAATGATATGTCATCCAAATGAAGTGAAAGCCTCATTCACTGTTTGCTTGTTACAGTTTATGTATGATATTTTATTCAAAAATGGTAAGTGATTAGTGCAACATTTATCAGTACACCTTGAGAAAGCCTGTGTAACTGTTTTAAACATGTACTATGTTACAAAAAATACAGGTCTAGATGAAATTAAAGGCGGTGAGCTGCAAATTGTACATCAGTTATCTGCTGGCTAAATGAAGTCGATAGTGTGTTAGCTTGGTTTTCGAAGGAAAGCGTTGAAGTCTGATGGAGTCAGTTTGCCAAGACAATCCACCCTAAACTCATAGTATTTATCATTCAAAGTTCTTGGGTTGTCATTGTCATTATTCATTTGACTGTATTATTGTTTATAATAATTACTTGTGACTATTTTTGTATTAAATAACTATTATGGGTAGCCAGGAATAATCCAGTAGATGTAACATTAACTGCTGCCCCTGAAATTAAATAGATAAAAAAGATGAAGATATAAATAAAAATAATATGGAAGATACCAGAAATAGGGCACATCCCTTTTTAGTAAACCGGGCCTAGCAGGACAAGAGTCTTGAGTGAAAGCAAACACACTGCAGATAACTCTGATCAACTCTGTTTTCAACAACCTGAGATATTGAATAGATTATTTACCTGCATTTCAATGATCCCATTTGGCATGGGTGACTACAATATCACCAAGTGTTACACAGCTTTTAAGATTGTCAGTTTTGGTATTATGGTTAGATTCATTAAACTTGATGTCTCGTTTTGCCTGATCGATCTGGGTCTACGCGTGTAACACACGAGCGACGATAACCAGCAACGAAGTACAGATTCCATTCCACTTTATGCATTTCAGGATGATCTGTTATCGATAATATTACTCTTCGACTTAAGGCCATTATTATAAAGCAATAGTAGTCGTCTGGCATTTCAGTGGAACTAGCAATTTCATAACGCTGTAAATAAGCTTATTAGTGAATGGAGCTTTATAGCAATTGTCACGCAGCGATCGTAACCCTGGCAAATATTTCTGGACTCTTAGTCTGAAACAGACGTTAGTTTAGTTCTGGGTCATTTCGATTTGACGTGTGGGCTGTATGTTTTGCTTGAAGCAAATTTAGACCATTAAAGAAAGCAATATTTACTCACCAGAAATCACAAATGATTGAAGTCAAAATCCACAATGGCTGCCTTCAATGAGCTGAGAAGACTCATTGAGCCCGTAATGACCGTAATGGAGGCCGACGAATCCGACGAATATCTCAAACCAGTTTGGGCTCCACAAATTCTAAAATTTTTGAACATTTTTAACCAAATTCACTCCATGTATCAACTAATACAGTTTACATCCCATCTGGCGTGGACAACATTTGTAAAATATGGCTGCCTTCTTGGGCACGAAACACGAGATGGAGGGAAGGGTAGGTACGCGGGCTCATTTTCGGAGAAAATATATATAAATCCAGATATGTTTTGGTCTCATTTTATTCACTGAATGCCTACATTTATTACACAAATTCTCTCGCGGTGTTTCGCAATCACCCAGAAAGTGCATTAATTACGCTTGTCATGTTTGCTATTCGTGGCAAATTGACTACTTGGTCAGCGGTTGCGCAAATACAACCAATTTGTTACGTCACTTCCGCTATTTTTACTAACGACGTCATATCCGTCTACGCAGATTTTTGCTAACACCGTTTTCCCCTCTCTGCAAAAACTCATCCATTGCTTCGCAATGAATGAGTTAAAAATGGTTTCAAATCGTAACCAGCTGTAGTAATTTTGTCATCTGTTGCAAACAAGTGGCAGCCAGTAGGATACGGGGAAAAACTTTCAGATCAAAATTAAACAAGACAAAACAAAAACATAGAGCTGACCCTCATTGGAAAGATATCTCTCCGTTTCTACAAACAATCTTTATAGAGCTTTTCTCATTTTTTTTTCCAGTTTACTTTAAATTATTTGAACTATTCACTCAAGTTGATATTTTTATCGTTTTCGAAGACGCCTGTCGTCCAAATTTCTTGGTCAGGATTATATTTTATTTACGAGTGAGCTGAAGTCATGTCACGTCCACGGGCGATCACTTTAAAGAAAGAAAACTGCTCATGGCGTCTCGACCCAGATAGTAATATCATATATGAGTTGAGCCGCTGCTAAGGAAATTTATCTTCGAGTAAGCTGTTTACATTTACTTAGTTCACAGTTAGTAATAACTAATGAGCCTAACAGCCTATCAAAACACCGACAAAGTGTCACGTGCATGAGCTTTGTATCCCGATAAAACACTCCTCGTTAATATTCTTTATATAAAGTTTACTGATAAGGCATAGCTTGTTTTTCTTGTATGCCAATATCTTCCCCTCACTGAATTTGAACCTTAGTTCGGACTCCCAAGACATACGCTTTTTGTGGAACGGTTTTGAAGCCGTTCAGAAATCTCGCAGCACGTGTTTTATCAGGTCTAAAAACACTCGGCTACACCTCGTGTTTTTATACTCCGATAAAACACTGCTGCTCGATTTTTAAACATTACTTAACCTGCAACTGATGATCGGAAAGACTGAATATCAACATCACGTAGGCCACTCCTGGGGTTATTAGAGTTATCGGATTATTTTTCATAAATTCAAGATCTTAAAATAAATTCTCATTGATTTAAATTCCCCAAAAAAAGTGTTGAAGGGAGATAAATCAATTCGCAGTGAAAGCCATCTCCCTCTGCAAGGTAAATTACATTTCAATTCCCCTCGGAAATCATCATTAGGTCCCCTCCAAAAATTCATACAGCATAGCAGGCGACGTGGCAAACCCCAAGGCAGTTTCATTTCATTGGTTAAGTACAACCACTGCGATATGTTTATGACGTATCTTGAGAAACACACATCAAAAATTACTTTCATAGACGACTTAACAGGTATACCTAGTGAAGAGTACAAATCAAATTAATTGTATGCTGCTTTTATCATTTACGCACGCAACATCTACATGCATGTATTATCTGTACTCATGAATCTCCACTTAAGACGAAATCGAAAAGACTATTTATAATAAGCGTGTACATGTTAGTTTCCCGTCTACTTTTCATTCAAGACTTAAACAGAAAACTGTTAAAGGTTCATCTTTCTGGTGAATCAAAGGTTGGACTTGTGATCGATCGAAATATAGCTGATATAAATTGTGTTCGTTCAGTTGGTTTTCTTACCAGCCACTGCAGCTTTTATTAAAATCGAGCAAATGAACGTACGGGATCCTGCTCCAAAAAATTGAAAGGTGAAATTTTTTCGTGACTGTTTCAGGCTAATGTACAGCATAACATGCATTTTCAAGAGCAATAAACTAGAGTGCTAAGCGAGATGGAGGTGTTTCGTCTTTTTCCCTTATCATCTCATCGACAGATAAGCTTATTTATTTCCTTCTTAATATCTTTCTTCAAAAATGCGTAAACTAAAGGATTAATTGCGGAGTTCAAAACCAGGAATAATATGAGGATCAGA
>JAHPZR010007186.1:5000-45129 GCA_019787425.1 Platygyra sinensis | reverse complement strand
TCTTTTTCTATGAAACCCGCTTGTTTACAGCAAAATTTTCACGGACGACTACTATCCATCCGGGTATTTTCGGCGTGGTCAATTTAAGCCAATAAGACTCGGAGAAAATTTAGTGGTGAACTATAAGGGCTGATAGTGGCCCTCCGCGGATGAACACTATCGCGTCACGTTATCAATGTAAGCCAATAAGAATCGGAGAAAATTTAGTGGTGAACTATAACAGCCATTAGAGTACAGTGGCTGCAGGTCGTCCACGTAATGCGATGTTTCTATAGTTTTCCCGGAGTTTTGGAGGGAATTTTAGATGTAAACGGGTAGTTAAGTTCCTGCGAAGACTAAAAGAAACACATTTACGGTTTCTTGACTTTAAAAACTTGAAAATATTGAAAAAGCGGGTACGCGCGTAAACAACTGCAAATTTGCCAAGGACATTTCGATACGTACAACTTTAAAGTTCAATAGTGCGTGGGAAAATCATTGAAAACCGTTATTTGCGTTAAATTGAGTTAGAATTCTACTAAAAAAAATTAGATTATTCGCTCTCGATTTCTATGAGGCGATATCACCTATATATTTAACTTTGTACATAGTTTGATTTATCTACGGCTTGTCTCCACTTAATTTTAATGTTGCCTATTTATTTCCTATATATATATCTTGATTTCCCATTTTACTTTATGACGTAGTTATATTATATAGCACGTTCACGTTAAAACGAGTTAATTGTACTCATATGTGAAATGTGGATAAATAAATTACTACTTACTACTACTACCTCACAGAAATCGAGAGCAAATAATCTAATTGTTAATTAAGTGTCAGAGAAAACCGGGCAGGACCAAAAGATCGAGGTTACCTTCATCTTTTCACAGTATAAAACCTATCCGAAAAGATTAACAACCATGGTATTTGCAGAGGTAATTGTGCAGATCTTTCAGGAAATCATGGATAACAATCGCAGAAAGTCGGAATAAGGTGATATTCTTCGCTAAGCATTTGGTGGGAAATATGTCTGACCAATGATTTTTTTTGGACTTTGCGAGACCAATTAATCCGATCTGGATACCGATTTTAACTAATCGGAATATTAATATCAGTGTAAAAGGCTATCAGAAAATCGTCTTTCTGTGGAAATAAACTGTCGCACTTTTGAAATACGACTCACACGCTCGTTAACGATTCGGCGATGATATTTGGCACCTCGTGAAAACCGTAGAATGAAAGTGAAAAACTTCAAATATATCTCAGTCAACTAATAAGGGGCCAAATATTATCGCACGAAAATAAGAGTTTCTGGAATTTGTACGAAGCATCTTTTAGTGTCACCTAAAGTTGGCGAACTCAAATTCATTCAAAATCGCTCAAAAAAACCGCTTTTGAGGCAAAAGGACGACTATACACCACAGGTAAGGTAATTCAACGTTTATTTGTCATTGATTTACATACACAGTTAGCGATACAAGGCTATAGGTGAGGCGAACGGTAAATGTAGTACATTTACCATAAAATAACAAGCGGCTACCCAGACAGATTGTGTGGACCCCCTGTGATATCTCCAGAAATATTGGCGCAGTGTTCTTCAAACTTGGCACCAGAAACGTACATCACAAAGAAACAGAATGACACCTACTATGTTGTTGCCATGGCAACACTCTCGGCTCCAGTCTCTTTCAGCGAAAAACCAAATATCCCCATTTCCAACCTTTTAAAGTGAGACAGGGGGTCTAACCGGGCACGCAAATGATTCCCATATTGTCTTAACTATCCCAATTAGATTGTTGTTAGTGCATGATCCTTGTTTAGGATAAAATCTGGGAATTTTAGTTTAATTAAAACAGGACCAGCGGCATAACTGTTGTCATGGCAACGACACGACAGGTCCCATATTGCTTCTTTTGTGATGTACAGTGCTGATGCCAAGTTTGAAGAACACTGCTTTAATATTTCTAGGGATATTCTTGATTGAGTGTTGTACTGTTTTAGTGAAACCACCTATGACGTCATCACTTTACTCACAAAAACGTAAATAGCTCTAAAACGAAAAAAGATATTCTAAAAAGAAAAACGCCATTCTTTTATAATTTGAAAGGCCTTTCAAATAAGCAGCAATTACTTTTTACTTCATGGTAAGGGTGACTATTGATGACATTTTAACTATTGTAATTGTATTGCAATAGGTCACATGGATATTGCGATATTATTGCGATAGTGTGGGTACTATTGCAATAGTATTGCGATAGTTTTCAGGAATGTCTGTATTTACTTAATGCCTTACACTAAGAAGTATTAGTATAAATTTACCGTAGTCTATTGTGAATCCGTGAATATGATTGGCTATATTACCATTGACTATCTGCTGATAGTCAACAGTTACTCATCAGTGCACATCACGCGTCACGTTTGAACCTGATGTAACATAATAAAACAGTTCTTTTCTACGCGTTACTTGACATTTTTTTTCTTTTTATGCAATGAGACTACGGTAAATTTATACTAAAACAATTAGACTACTCGCCCTCGTTTTCTACGAGCGATAGTCAACTCGGCTGCGCCTCGCTGACTATCTGCTCTTAGAAAACTCGGGCTCGTGGTCAATACAGGTACTGAGAAACACAATGCCAGGTGCAGTAGGTGGATTGTTTTTAGTTTCTTTTTAACCTTGAAAATCAAATCTGACGGAAAAAAGGTGTCTTTATTTTCCAAAGAAGTTAAAATGTTAGAAGTATAGGAGCTATCGAAACTATCAATAGTTCGCTACACTATCGCAATTGTTATTGATATTCCATTTTCACTATCGATCCATGCTATCGCGGCATTAGCGTCGCGATTCATCGATAGTTCGATGTATTGTTACAGCCATACTTGATAGGCACTTTAAGGTGGTATGACACACTAAAATATGGTGATTTTCATGAAAAACGTTTTTTGAAAATACAAGATTTAAGACCCTTGAACCCTTGAACAATTGTCGAAAACATTTTAAAGTGATCTTGCTAATTTTCCTCAAGATGAGTATACAGGGGTATGTTTTTTTACCTAGCAACGGTTGTTTACCATAAGAAAGTGGTTAAAACTATGGATTAGTCTTAACATATATAAACCAAACTTTGTAGAAAAGCTTTGAAGACATGCACAACTAGATTGGCATAATTAGTTCTTAAGGCGGGGCTTCACCTGAATTTAAGTGAAATTTTGGTAAGTTTAAAGAGAGGTTGAAAGGGAAAAAAAAGGTTTTGGAACACCACCAGACAGTTGCCCGACCTCACAATGGCACCCCAGGTTGTTGGGCAACTCTTTGGAGTGTATCTACCAATTCTTCACTTCAAACTCTAATATTACAACAACACCAAATCTTCAAAATTTCCTATTTCTATAAATTTTACTAATCCTTTGAGAAAAACTATTTATCTCCAAATACACCTAAAAATCACCAAAAAAATTTACAAAACAACCCAAAACATAGATATGTGTAATGAGTGGAGCAATTCTTGATTGCTTGAAACGTAAGTGAGATATTTGCATTAAGAACATAATACCCAGCCAAAATACGGCTTTCAGGTGGACCCCCGCCTTAAAGGTCTTGCCTCGAATCACCATCACAGTCTCATTCGTTTCCCTTATGAAAAAGGAATATTTTCTAAAACTGTAGTAACTTTTTACAAGATAGAACAACCATTGCACCCCTCCCCCGAGATCCAATCTAAACCCCGCCCGTTATTTGTGGCTTGTTAAATGATTAATACTTCTTGTAAGAAACTTTAAGTGCATTTTTCTCAAATGCGTATTTTTGTACCGACTGACCTCAGGTCAACATTTCTTCTTTGCGAGATATCAAGGTAAAATTCATGAAGCTTAAGCTAATGAAACACCTATAGTGTTCCTATAGTGTCGTAATGCAATAAGCCAAAAAATCGTAACATTTATTTTCTGTCGCGTGATAAGGGATGATTTGTCCAATGAGCGTGTACTATTGAGTTATGGTTGCACTTGGGAGGTTTGCTAAGCACTCAAGAAGCTAGAGTCGCACTCGGCTATCGCCTCGTGCGACTCTTACGCTTCTTAAATATGACTAAAACCGAATTTATGCTTATCGGATCTAGGCAGAGGCTAAGTACTCTCACAGAGTCCCCGACATTTGCAATTAATGATTTTGAAGTTAGCCAGGTCACTACTGCAAAATCACTTGGAGTGACCATCGATGACAGACTTGATTGGAATGGCCATATCGAGAAAGTAACAAAGAAAGTCGCTTCTGGTATTGGGGCCATAAAACGAATAAGGCACCTTGTCCCTCAGGCGACCTTACAACTAACATATCAAGCTTTAATACAGCCACACTTTGATTATTGCAACATTGTTTGGGGAAACTGTGGGATAACCTTACGGAATAAGGTTCAAAAGCTACAAAACAGAGCAGCCCGTGTTTTGACCTACTCAAGCTATGACGTAGATGCTGGTCACCTTTTCAAACTTCTAGGGTGGAAAAATCTAGCTTGCCAGCAACAATTTCAAAGAGCTACGATGGTTTACAGGTCTCTGCACGGGTTGGCTCCAAACTATCTTAGTTCTAGATTTGAAAGGCGAGAAGTCGCATATAACCTAAGGGACTCTGAAAATAAACTTAATGTTCCATTACCGCGCACAAACTATTACAAAAACAGCTTCAGCTATAGTGGCGCCATTCTCTGGAACAGTCTTCCTTGTAACTTAAGGGAAGCAGAGTCCCTTGGGCAATTTAAACGATTACTCAAAGAACTGTAAGGCACGGCATTCGTGGAAAGCAGCTTTTTTATTTAAATATTTTTTTATTATATTTAAATATTTTTATTATATTAGTATTAGGTATTTTTAAAGCTGACGAATTTTGTACCGTGGATAAATAAAGATTTACTACTACTACTACTACTACTACTTTCGTGCTTAGCAACCTCCCGCGTGCAACCATAACTCAATAGTACACGCTATGGCGTTTACCATTTGTTAATTTTAACGCTGTGATTGGCTTGTCATTTAGGGTGTAAACAATGATGCAAGGCTGATACTACGTAAAAAGCTTAACGGGGCAACGACATGATAGAGTCCAAACTGAAGCAAGATATATGAAGTATTTAGCTGCTCGACTGATATCCATATACTCTCTATTAGTTTAGGGGGGAGAAACTTAACTACAAGTCTGTTGCCAAGGAAATCTCAAAATCTCCTTTTCTTTGGCTCCTGAAGTCCAGTGGGCATCAAAGTTTACCGTGTTTGTTCGATTCACGTTTCCTTTAAATATTTCGAACCACGCCCATATTTGGTATGTCACGTGACCGAAAGTTCCCGATTTCTTACGTTAAGAACAGCATTCACCTACTGCATGATTTGCTATCGTTGCCATAATATTTAAACTAGTAGTAATCAAAGATTATGATTCCGTTCGACGCCATAACTTTAATACAGATACTTTAAATGATTTCCCTATCTGACTTTCAACCTCTGTCTATTGTAAAATTAACACTTTTTCAACAACAAACGGGGTTTTACAGAAAGCTATTTCAGTGTCAAAGTCTATGCAATTCTGATTGAACAGGTCCCGGTCCAAATTACGTTGCGTGACTGAGGCAATTCTTTGTTTTCATGTGACGTCACCATTTTCCAAAATTACGAATTAGCAATCCATCTGGCGTTTTAGTGTCATCAGACATAAGACCTTATCAAAACTTGGCGTTTAAGCTCGATAGGTTTCCTCATTTTCTCATAGTGGACATTTGAATTTCCAAGTTTATGCGTTGCGTGACATTAAATGGCGGTCCGAGAAGGATCACGCGTAGGTCAAAAGAGCAGTTATCGCTTACGTTTTTGGTAACGGAACAGTTCTTGCACTAGAAGAAGTAATACTTTCAATGTCTCAGAACTCTAGAGTAATAATTTTTCGTTTCAGTGGCAAAACTCAATGACAGATGTTTCTGTTGGTTTCCGGCCGCCATGAACCAACATGGGGTCTCCAAACAAAGCTCTATAAATTTAGGTGAAACTGTTTACCGAATAACGCGGCAATGAAAAACCGTACAGACCTAAATCTCGGCGATGTTTTCTGTCTATCATTTATCTATCATATACCTGATTCTTGACTTAATTTATTGAATGGTTTCGATTTTTATTTTCGATGCAAACCACCAATTGGAGGTTTTCACATGACATCACTAAAACTCAAACTACAAAACAATTGATCCTTCTGAGATTTTACTTTCATGATGTATAAGGACCTTATAAGAGCAGCTGAAAAGTAATATCCATACAAATTTTCGCTCCAAATGGGTTCTTGGTTTTGTGAACGCACTTGAATTTCTTGGCTTTTGCGTGATGCGGCGCTTATACATGACGGCCAAAAGAGCTGTCATGTTGGTTAAAAAAGTGACTTCTTTCGGGGAGTTTTGCTATCTGAACAGTTCATGTATTAGAAAAAGTATCATTTTATTGTTTTTGAGTACTCGAAAAATAAATTTACACTTTTACATATAAGAGCTTTGAAATATAAAAAGCTCTTATATGTAACGGTCATTTTGTATTTTTTTGCATTCATTTTCTTTTAGCCCTCATAGAAGGTTTGTTTTTCAAACCGAAATATCGGGCAATTATATTGTACTTGTTTTTATTTCATTGCTGTTTTATTTTATTTCTTTTCCTCTCTTCGCTGTGGGGATCAGTCTACCGTTTTATGCATAGTATCTTTTGATTTTAATTGATCCAGGGCCGGGTTGTTCAAAGCCCGATTAAGCTAACCCAGGGTTAGCGAGAATTTTTTTTTAGTTTTGTAACTTTTTGGTGAGGTGTTCTGTTTATATTGTTTTGCCTTCAGTTTTGACCTGTAGTAATCTCAAACTACACCAAACGTTAGAGGTGAAAAACATTTTTAAGTAAGAAAACGTAGTGCTTCAGTTAACGTTTAACCCTGGGTTAACGTTAACCGGCTTTCGAACAACCCGACCCAGGTCTCCAAAGATCCGGCACCCTTTTGCATTGGTTTGTCGTTGTGGTCTTGCCGATATTAGAGAGGTTAAGCATGACGTTTACGGCAAACGGCAGACGGCAAAAATGAAACTTTTGCCGTCTGTCTTCAGCTCTCTGTACAGTATAATCAAAATATTTGTATTTGCAGTAAATAGTAAGAGACACTTTTCTATTTTTATATGATTTATTTAAGGATTACAGGAAAAGAATGGAAAATCATAGGTGATCTTTGCCGTTTGCCGTCTGCCGTAAACGTCATGCTTAAACTCTCTATTAGAAGATTTGTTTACCTGAGAAGACACGGTCACAACGCATTTTCATTGGAAGAAACAACAACACATACGATTAGCATAGGCATACGGGCACCTTCGGACTTGGGGGGCCGGTGGCCTTATTGCCCGAAAAAAATTACAAAATGCCTGAAAGCGTCAGTTGTATATACGTACTCAAATGGCAGTAAAAACAAAGAAGTTCCCAAGTCTCATGTCTAATGAAACTGTTATCATTCCGGAAACACAGCGGAATTCCGATTTTTTGGAACCTCCAAGGAAACTGATGAAAATTGCTTTTAAAAATCGGACAGTTCGTGAAATTACAACGTTTGACTGAGGAGAGGGAAACGACTTTTGGTTTGAGTTATCGGGAGGATCGAAAAAATGAGGGTTCGAGAAATCAGGATTCCACTGTAGTTATTTTGAAACACTGCATACTCCTAGCCTATGACTTCAATCGACAGCCTGGTAAAATCAGAAACTTATAAAAGAAACAGTTAATTGTTCCTCGTACGAGAAGTTCAGGAAAATTTTAAAACGGCACTTTGCGGAGCCATTCAAAAGGGCTCTTTTCAGAGCCACCACAAAAACACAAGTTTTGACAGGAGCCCATCTTCGTCGTCCTTTGTTTTCATCCTTTTGTCACTTTTTTCACATTGAAATAACATCGTGGATTCCCACGGTACACATTTAATTGGCATATGGCTTTTCCAAAACAGAATACCTGCAATTGTGGATCCTTGGATCATTTGACCTTAACTTCGTTTTGACAAGACAAGCGCCAGTGAAAGTAACCTACAAGCCAGGCCTTGGCTACCTTTTAGAATGCTTTCTCCCGAGAACTTTTGCCCGATTCATCAGCGTTTTGCCCGAAAAATCTCAAAATATTCTGCGATCGGGGGGGGGGGCCTGCAGTCCCCCCCGCCCCCCGTCCCGTACGCCTATGACGATTAGCCCTTTTACGCCTCGCGACTGGGGGGGGCTGCAGTCCCCCCTCCCGGCCCCCCAGCCCGTACGCCTATGACGGTTAGTCGAAAGGTGTTACGCATGTCTGCCACGCAGGACAAAAGTGCAACGCCACAACGGTCCACAACGCTACTGCTCGTCCCAATAGCCGGCGGAGCCTTGGCACGAATTCCCGTGCCAAGGCCCCGCCCGCTGTGACCAATGAGCGTCCAGTGCTAGTCTCCGTTATTAATCTCTTGGCGCCGAGAAATGGCGGCTGAAATGAATGAGGAGTGGTAAAGTTTGCTGTAATAGTTGCTCGATAAACTTCAATTATGACTACCCCTTGGTCAAGGCAGTCATTCAAAGCAAAAGTCTCATCCATAAGCCGTGATTCTAGTCCTTTTACGCCTCGCCAATCTTTAACCAACTCTTCAGTTATTGGCGACACGGCTACAAGGTAAGCATGCCAGCGTCAATGTTTTAGCCACAAAATGAGGAATCTGGACCACCTCTCCCCCCATTTCAATGATGCCAAAATGGCGCGTTTTTGTTCCTTCGCGCCTTCATCATTGCTTTGGGGGAGATGGGGGATTATCGTTCCACTTTATTTTGTCCAAGATTGCAGCCTATCTGCAAACATCTCCCATTTCTTTTACTTCAAGCGGAAAGGGTCGTTTGCAAATCGTCATTGCCAATAATGTTCCAGAATCATGCTTTAATGTGTTGAATTTCTTTTATATACTGAACTGTTAAGCCAACTGGGACCAAAGATAGGGGTATAGATCAGATGCATACCTGCTAACCCCAGGGTACAAAAATCTGGAACCGCCTAAAAATCTTTGCATTTTATGTCCAGGAATACTCTCCGAATGTTCCCGATGTCTTACGTTAAAGATGATTTCCAGTCCGAACTGCGCAGTCTCAGAACCCTAATGTTTATCGGGCGCACTCGATGGAATGCGAATCGATGTTATTCGTTAAGAACCACATACCTTATCTTTGAGACCTTTCAAAGTCCTTTTCCAACAGATTCATTGATTTTTACAGCTGTGAAGTTGTTTCATGAAGTGATATGAGCAAGAACGAAGTATTAAGCTTCGACCGGTTCGTATCCATAATGGCGGTTGCTTTTAAACTTTGAATTTACTTCATGTAAGTAGTTGCGAAATGGTTACATTTTGTGATATTTTACATGAAGCAAAACAAGAAACCAAAACAAACTCTCGAGAGTGCGCAGTACGGACTGGAAATCAACTTTAAGGTAGCATCCCACCCCAAATGTGACCATTTTGGGGAAAAAAATATTTTGCAATAGCAAGATAGACCTTACTGCTATCTTTGTTTTAGAAAAGAAATTTCGAAAAAATATTGTTTCTACGGGAAGTTATGGACAAAACAGTGTTTTCCTCACTAATTGCCGTTAATGGAATGTTGACAAGTCACTGTAACAATCTGTCAACGCATCATTATTATCTTACATACCATCCTTGTTTCGACATGCAATTTTGTCACGGTCCGACCACACAACAATATTTTCGTGCTGTTGCCATGTCTTCAAGAAAAAAGCCAAGTGATCGAGCTGCCCTTTTGTGCCAAGGAAAGTGGTTGAAAGAAAAAATGAAATTGCTTTGACATCGACGAGGATTGGGCTGACAAACTTGCCGCTAGCGACAAAGGGTCTTCTTATACGCAGCGCAAGTTCAAGGTGTTGTGCCGGGCAATTGTGTACATGGCCGTAATTTTGTGGCTCTATTTATCAGTGCTGATCATATAGACCAGGAAGCAATTTGTATTGTTTCCTATCCAGTTTATTACCATTCTTATCCAGCTGCTTGCATCTCGGGAAGCATTACTGCCTTGGGAGTTTCTGTTTCACTGGAGTCAGTGCGGGTAGTTGCGTGACATTTATCTTTTTTCTTTCAATAAATACGGTATGGTAATTTTCATTTATTAAGCTTTCGGGAGATATATAGTTTGTCGTGGTTTTTATTTAACGTCTCGCCTTGAAACGGTGCGAATGCGAAGCGGTCATTTGGGGTAGGATGCTACCTTAAGAGCAGCATTTACCTACTGCATGATTCGCTATCATTGCCATAATATTTAAACTAGTAGTAATCAATGATTATGATTGCATTCGACGCCATAACTTTAATACAGATACTTTAAATGATTTCCCTATCTGACTTTCAACCTCTGTCTATTGTAAAATTAACACCTTTTCAACAAGAAACGGAGGTTTTACAGAAAGCTATTTCATTGTCGAAGTCTATGCAATTCTGATTGAACAGGTCCCGGTCCAAACTACGTTGCGTGACTGCGCCAATTGGGGGTTTTCACATGACATCACTAAAACTCAAACTACAAAGCAATTGATCCTCCTGAGATTTTACTTTCATGATGTATAAGAGCAGCTGAAAAGTAACATTCATACAAATTTTCGCTCCAAATGGGTTCTTGGTTTTGTGATAGACCGCACTTGAATTTCTTAGCTTTTGCGTGATGCGGCGTTTACATGACGTCCAAAAGAGCTGTCATGTTGGTTAAAAAAGTGACTTATTTCGGGGAGTTTGGCTATCTGAACAGTTCATGTATTAGAGAAAGTATCATTTTATTGCTTTTGAGTACTCGAGAAGTAAATTTACACTTTTGCAGCAAAACTCAGTGACAGATGTTTTTGTTGATTTCCGGCCACCATGTTGGTGCCCATGTAGGTGGCACCAGGATCGCGTCTCCATACAAATCTCTATAAATTTGGGTAAAACATTTCTCTGCATATCTCGCTTAACCCTTTAATGCCCAAGGGGCCTCCCTTTGACGAGTAAAATCGTCTGGCGTTAGACAGAGTAAAATCTATGAGTCACTATTGGGCATTAAAGGGTTAAGAAAAATTGCTGTGATCTGAATCTTGGCAAGAGTCTTCGCATATTTACCTTCTTCCTTTTTTCAGATTCTGGACTTTATCTATTGAACGGCTTTATTTTTATCTTGATGTGGCGTGACACTGAAAACCAGCAATTTCTGTAAAATGTTTAGGCATAAAAGCTAATTTGTAAAAGTACACTTTTTACGAACATATTCTGAGCAGGAAGTTTAAATATAAGTAAATATTTGCAATCGCGTGCTCGTTCATCGTAAACAAACTCTGTGCAACTGATTTGAGTATTCCCCTGGCCTGATTAATGAGTAGACAGTATTTACATTTCCGTTCCATGGTTCATGTTCACTTTTATGGACCTTCCCATCAGAGTACAGCTGTACCATCCACCAATTCCAAAGAATATTGGGCTGGATAAGACTAACCTTAAAATAAACAGGGAAGCAGAGTCCAGAATTCAACATGAAATCACACCAAACGCGAAGAGAAGGTCAAACACGACAAAAAAGCACACCAGGACGCGAGGCAAATGTGAAAACTGGACTCCTGCTAGAAACAACGCACATGACAACCTCGTTCCAGAGGCAGAGAAGAGAGAGCCTGGGAACAAGGTCGAGCACATGGTCTATACAAATTACATCATTTGCCCTGAATAATTTCGCCCCTGAAAAATTTTTAGGGGGGGGGCAAATTGGTGTCGATGAATGGTTGAAAATTCTCGAATCAGACCACATTATGAAGGCATTCTTAGTCGAACACAATTAACCCATGGACTCCCTAATGAAATTGCACGCGACCAACCCCTAAATTCCCGGGGCATTTTTGACATTCTAGAGTCAGCCCGAGCGCTAAAAATAAACCATATGCGCAGTAACCACAGACACAAGATCAGGTTTCAAGACTTCGTTTATTTAAAGTTTAATCTTTGAAGGGCCAAAAAATTAAAAAATATCAACCAAAAGAACTCAATATGTTGTGTAGAATTTCTAAGAAAACAAGAAATTATATTTTTTCTTTGCCGCGCGACAAAAGCCGAGAAATTTGAAGATGCAAAAATGAGTTAATTTTTTACTTCAGAGGACAAAACGAGACCGGATACACACAGAATTTCCATTCTTTTACTATCACTGAAAACATTTGAAGGCTTCGGTGGAAAAAGGGCGTTAGGTTTTTTATTGAAAAGTGAACTTTGTCGAAAACGCTCCAAATTTCGCATGCAGTTTTGTTTCCGTGTGTCAAACAATGTTCTGCATGTTTTTTCCCTGAAGTTTGCTTCCTTTTTGAGATATTACGTATGCAAAAAAACACATTTTTCCAAGGGCATCCTCTGGGGACCTTTTGTTGAATGGAAAACAAAAGAAACCTTTTGTTTCGCTAAGCGATCAACTCACTATAATACCTTAAGCTCATACTACTGCTTCGTTAGCACAAGCGGATGAGGCGCTGAACGGGCCAGATTCGAATTTGTTTTGCCGTGACGCCGGTTCGACACGAGGTCGCTCAATTTTTTTTTTCGTCGCTTTTTTTTTCAAAAATGAAGATATCTATTTTAAAAAAAATGCGTATACAGCGGGAATCTGGAGAGATTTTTTTATACAGGTTATTGTGACGTGAGACAACACGTGAATTTCGATCGAGCGTCAAAGCAAAGAGAAGTGATGCATGATGCAGTACAGCTCTTTCGACTGATATCTTAAGCATTGTTTTTAAGTACCTTGTAGCCTGCCTGGTGGTTGATAGGCATCATAAAGCCTTGATAACCCGTAAGTCACCAGCATGTTTTAAAGAAGCAAAACGTGTTCTGTAACTTCCAACGCAACTGATATCAGCGGCAAGTCAGTTATCAGCGTTCGAAGTCAGGTCGATCCAGGCAGCAAAGTCCAAGAGCAGTTCTTGCCCAAGAATAAAACTCTGTCGTGAGTTGTGGCCCATTTGCCAAGCGTTGCTAGCTTCAAAGTTTGGAAAATGAGAACTGCTTTTAGACTTATAAAATTTTTCTTGCATCATCCTCCATGTTTACCCGCGCACGAGGTGTAACAGAACCTTCCCGGCATGCATTTCGATCACGTTCGGCAAGACAAGCCAAGACAAGACAAGACAAGACAAGACTCCGTAAATCACAATAATATTTAACTAATTACAGAGCGTGTTTTTTTCCTTTTTTATTCCAACATAATAATGGCCAACAAGAAGTGATCGATTGATTCAAAACATAGATCTGTGATCCAGGTTGCGTTGATTTTACTTCAAATCGGCATGATTTGTAGTGTTTTAAACTTCTGGGATCAGGGGCCATGCAGATGTAAGGAGAGAGACCTGTACGTTGCACAGAAGGGTTAATCTGTTAATCTGTCAGCCCTACATTTTTAAGCTTATACGTTGCAGGCAGTTAAAATGAAATAGAGATAGTTGCTGTGACGCTTTAAAGTGAAATCAACATTTTAACCTATTTAGGCCCGAAATCGACGTTTTCGAGTTTACGTGCTGGGTGAAATGAACAGCTTGCTGGATTTGAAGTGAAATCAACATCCTTGCCGTCATGCCTTAACGCGAAATCGCGTAAAGTGAACTGGCTGTAATTTGAGTGAAATTAACGTCTTTGCGGTCGCGTGATAACGTGAAATCACAATTTTAACGGTTTTAAAAACCTGAAATCAACATTTTTTAAGGTTACATCTTGATTGTTCTCCTTGGCCTAACACTGCACTAACCCTAACGCGTCCTGACCTTAACTCTAACGTTATCCGAAGCGCTAACCCTAACAATGAAGCGCTAGCGCTAACCCTCGGCAATAACCCTCACCCTTCAACGCTAACCCTAGTTTCAAGCGGTAACACTAAACGTTAACTCTAAGCCTAACCTTGTTCCGTGACCCTAGTTTCAAGTGGTAACCCTATTTCAAGCGGTAGCCCTAAGCATTAACTCTAAGCCTAACCTTGTTCCGTAACCCTAGTTTCAAGCGGTAACCCTAGTTTTAAGCGGTAACCCTAGTTTCAAGCCGTAGCCCTAAGCGTTAACTCTAAGCCTAACCTTGTTCTGTAACCCTAGTTTCAAGCGGTAACCCTATTTCAAGCGGTAACCCTAGTTTCAAGCGGTAGCCCTAAGCGTTAACTCTAAGCCTAACCTTGTTCCGTAACCCTAGTTTCAAGCGGTAACCCTAGTTTTAAGCGGTAACCCTAGTTTCAAGCCGTAGCCCTAAGCGTTAACTCTAAGCCTAACCTTGTTCCGTAACCCTTCAACGCTAGCCCTAGTTTCGAGCGGTAACCCTAACCCTAAGTAAAACCCTAAGGGTTTAAGTCCTTGCGGTGGCGTGATAATGTGAAATCAAAATTTTAAGTCTCTGTAAATGACCTGATATCAACATTGTCTAGCTTGCGCATTGCGGGAAATTAACATCTGGCTGTAATTTGAGTGAACCGAACGTCTTTGTGGTCGCATGTTAACGTGAAATAAAAGTTTTAACGGTTTTAACCTGACATCAACACTTTTTGAGGTTACATGTTGCAAAAGATCAATATTTTGCTGGATTTTAAGTGAAATTACCGTCTTTGCGGTCACGTGCTGACGTGACAACAAATACAGGTTTTTTTGCATACATAATATCTCGAAAACGAAACAAACTTCAGCAAAAAAACATGCAGAACATTGTCTAACGCACCTAAACAAAACTGCATGCGAAATTTGGAGCGTTTTTGATAAATTTCATTTTTGAGTAAAAAGCCTAACGCCCTTTTTCCACCGAAGCCTTCATTTGAGAAAACACGAGAAAATGAAGGCGAAAGACACAATGTAAAAACCAATTTAAAAAGAAGAAATCAGATAATTTCTTTGCTGCGTGGCGAAATAATACAGCGCAACGCAAGAAAAAATAAAATTGTACATCAAAAAGACACCAAAAAAGGCCAATTATTTTGAGATAAATCATATTTCAACTGTGTTAATTTAGTGCCCACTTAGTTCTTTTCTCAGGAGTTCTGTAGTAGCTGAATAAGACTCGAAAAAATATATTTGAGGGAAGCAAATAAACTCAACAAACAAACCACATGGGTCGGTGTAAATTAAATATGCAGAAATCGAGCGGGAAAAAATACTGTTCACTTTCAAAACCTAAAATCCCCAAATAAAGGCAACCAAATGGAAGAAACGTGACAGGAAGCTCAATACCAATAAATTTTCATTCAACATGAGGCAAAAAACTCATCTAAAAGCAAAAAAATGTTCAAAATTTCGCTGACGTGCTTCGCTGCATGACCGCATGTTTGAATTAATTATTCACGCTAAAGAGAAAGCTTGAGTTTTTGCTGACTAGTTTTGCAGTTATTTTGTCGGCCATGGGTTTGCCTATCATTCTAAAAGTTGAATTCAACTTTGAAGTAATATTGTACATTACCATTTTTGTTTTCTAAAGTCCGGGAAGCTGCTTTAAATCCGCGATCTGTAGTCAAAACTCACTTGAAAGCGCACCGATTGTCAAGTTTTCGTGGCAGTTGAAGGAAGGAAAAATTCCTCACCAGAAAGGTTTGAGAACTCTGTACACCTTGATCTTCCATTCTGAGACCACCTAAACATCGATTTATGTTTTTCCTTTCCGTTTTCAGTGCCAAAGAAGTAATTTCTCCATTTTAGGAATGAAAAACAAGACCCTGGAAGTTTGTAGACTTGGCCCGCAATGCGCCATGATTACTGCGCTTATCGAGCGCATGATTTTAAGACGAAAAACCATCTTTCTAGGACCCCTAAAGTTCTTTAAAAATATGCTCAGTAAGTTGATTCTGATTGGTTTATTTGTCCTCAAGAACAATAGAACAATAAGAGAACCAAACAGTCTTCAGGGAGGGTAGGAAAGGCAATTGTCCCCATGTCCTTTTTTCGGGTGGTTACGGGCGGCACGGGAAATTGGGGGTGGGTTTTCGCTTGGACGGTTACGGGCGGCACGGGAGTCAATGGGTTAAGTTATGTTGCTTTGTGACTCTAAAGTTTTACATGTTCTTTCAACATCTTAGTGCTACTACAGTGTATTTAACAGTTTTGGAAACTATGGAAGTTTTGAGAGTGCTTGCCATCCGGGTGAACCACTCTCAAAATCCACTTGCCTGTTACAATTTTTACTCGCCCAGAAAAATATCCCTTCTTGTGATTTACAAATCATGCCTTTTTCAGTGTCTGGTAATCACAAAGGCCCAGGTTGCTATTTTTGTTGAGGTTTTTTGTTGAGGCCTTCTTAGGATTGCAGCCCGATTTTTACTGGTTTATCACATAGTTAAATGGAATTTAACATAGTTAATAACTAGGAACTAGTATGGTCAGTAGTGTTTTTGTAGGCAGTTGTTAGTGTCTTGCCCGTCTGTTGAGTGTTTGGTGCATTTTGTAGCGTTTGACATAGTTTAATTATTTTATATACAGTACCGGTCTTGACTCAATCTTGATCCTCAATACTTGATGCTTTCGAGAATCAAGCCTCAAGTTTCGAGCATAGAGTTTTGAGTTTTGAGTTTTGAGACACTCAAAGAATTTTTCAAGAAAACGACTCCTATCTCGAACACGTAACAATGGAAAAATACAATACAATGCTTCATGCAGCTTTTTTATTTATATTAACAACCAAATCGTTAGTCTGGAGTTGAAGTCTTGAATCGCAATCATGTAGCAATCGTTGGATAGCAACATAGCAAAGAAACAACACATATACGAATCAACCAAATTGGAACGTTTGCCAGGGGGAAATGATATTTTTTGGCCCTTTCCGGTTCCAGTGAGCTCAAATTTTCAACTTGCCTGCTGTATGCAAATTTACCATGTGTTACTGTGATTGTACAAATAATTTTGCAAATGTCTAATAACTTAAAAAGGATTTTCTAGCACATATTGTATTAAAAAAAATACTTATCAAGATACCGTGCATGTAACTTGAACATCGTCTGTGTTAGTGAACAGCTTTTCGGCTTGTCTGTCTTGTGTGCTATTTTCACTAATGACTGTTGGCTGAACTAGAGACAAGCAGAATCACTTCATACACTTGTAATCATTGTGTAAATTATCACTTGAGGAAGCCAAATTTCATTTTGTCTCTTTTGAAACACTAGGTTATGTATTATTGGCAAATTATTTGGGTATCTCTGAAGATAAAAACCTTAAAGTTTTCATACAGAGATATTCTTGCCAAAATGGAAAATAAAAAGGGGTGTAATCACTTAAATAATTTCCTACAAATGAAAATTGTTGGCACCAAATGGGTGAGTGGTTGATGATTTGTACTCACCCGAAGCTTTTCAAACTCTCATTGATCAGTAGAAGAGAGCTAATTTCTAACACTACATTATTAAAAGTCCCGGTGTTGCATTACAATTTCCACTCCAACAGGGTTTTTACTGACAGGGTTCTTCATATCATTATTTTATAACTCTAGTGTTAATATGGAAATCTTAATTTAAATCATTTTTATTTACTGAGCGTCTGAAGAATTCATGAATTGGAAACTTAAGGTATGAGAAAACCCTGTGCCTAGTGCTTAATGTTTCCAATTCATTAATTTTTCAGAAATGAAGTTTTCTGAGAACAATTTGACATGGTGACTTGCAGCTCTAAGCCGCATGCATTTCAAAAGTAGCTTACCTTGTGTGTTAACAGATGGCTGGACGTCAAACAGAGGAGTAAAATGTATCTACTTCGCTTTCTGGAAAGCAAGTTTCTTCACTCTCTTAAAACCTGAGGGAAGGACACCTAAGAATTCTTTTTGAAGTTAACTGAAAGCCATTTGACCATCTGTAAACAGCATGCAGAAACCATGCTAATTTTCTGCCTTGTATTGTGTAATTTGAATGGTTGATTTTTGGCCAGTTACAATACTTGTTTAATATAATTATATCAATTTGATTGCACTGTTTAAGTTTCCAACCAAGAAGAGCTCAAAATTGATAAGAGCAATAAATCCACTTCTTGTTTAATTTTCCTTTTTAAGATCTCGAAAATACTGAAATGAAAGAAAAATTTTAAAAAAAAAATGATGGTAGATATTTTCCGGGAGGTTTTGTGCTCTGATCAGGAGACTGGGAGATTTGAGAAAAAACCAGGAGAGTTAATTGGCAGGTATGCAAATGGTCTTTACGAGCATTCGTGCAGTGTGTTTATTTTTGTGAACATGAGCAGTGATCAATTTTGTCATACAAGCAGCGAGTACTTTACAAAACACAGATGGCAAGGGGAGGTTAGTTTCTCACTAGCTGGAATCTCTCTTTTATTAAAAAGTTGTTTTGCTGCAAGTAATCTGACTGACACCTCCAAAACAGGACCACGCGCAAAGCTAGGCAACACTTCAAGTTTTTATCGTGGTTTAACCAATGCATTGCCAGCTGCTCTCAAGCAATTGAAGCTTGTTTGATGCTGTTTGATGCAAACTTATGTCAATTAGCTTCAGGCGAGTCAGTGGGTGGAGTTTTAAAGCTTTCTTAAAGCCCTATTTGCAAGCAAGTAGGGTCCTGGGGTAGGGTAATCCTAGCAACAGAGTTACCTAATACCAAGTGGGTCAAAGGTAGCCTGTATTTACAAGCAAAAATTGATGTTTCAGGTAGGGGTATTATACTACCTAGGACTGAACTATGGACTGTCAGTTTCATTAAAACATCAACTAACAAGCATTTTTCCAAAAACATTCATAGTCTTCATTGCATGTGCATTCATGTTTCCCCAGTGTTTCTCAGTTTTGCCCTACCGGAAACATTGTTTCCAGTGTTTATTTTTGTTTCTGGGGTGCTAATTATGCTTTCGTTACACAGCAGAGAATTTTAATGAGAATCTGAGCATGCAAGCAGTAGCAAAAATTTTGTAAGCAGGAGCAAGTGAGCACTCGTCAAATTTTTTGGAGCAATTTGAACACAGGCTAAATTTTGCAAACACTTTCAAATCGAGTGGGACCATTCGGTAACCCTGTAGATGGTGAAGAATGCAAGTGAATATCCATTGTCAGAGAACAGGAAATAAGCGAGAGAAACCGTAATTCAAGCTTTATGTTCACAGCTGCTTTTACTATACACAACTTAAAGTGGTACTGTGATCAAATTTCTACCCTTTGTTTTTGAGTGTATCACATAGAATTCCAGAAAAGAATATAAACGCTGTTTACTGTTTGCAAATGTTTGCATTAGTTCCGCAGATAGTTAAGTTTGAAAAATGGGTAGAATATGCAAATGAGATAACTGATGATGTCATACACTCAACCCAATATTACATTGAGTATGTAAATAGAGCTATCTTGGCCAATTTGCAGTGCAGAACATTGATACTTCACAAGCTGATAGTTCTAGGGGAAACACATCTATGGCTATAAAAAAATTCTGTTCCCATGGCAACTCACCCCTTCCCAGTCCCCAGCCACTTGATTTCAAAATATTGGTGATTTTCAGCTTGAAAGCTAACATATCTATATGCTTGCTGGATCATGTAAATGAGGTGCTGTTAGCAAATATCAAAATGGAACGCCAAAGGTGGCCAGAAAAGCTTTTAATATGGAGGAGGTCTGGAACCCAGTATGTTGCCATGGTAACAGAATTGTTAAGCTTGTGTTGTGGAGCACATTTAGTAGAATCTAACTGCAAAGTATCAAACATTTCTGATTCAAACTGGCTGAGATATCTCTTTTCATCATATTTGAAGAAAATCTGGTTGAGGGTATGACGTCATCACTTGGTAATTTACATATTTAAAAAAAACTTGAATATATCTGGACTTTCCCCTTCGGTTCAGATGACCAGCAATGACAGGCACAATGAAAATTGTCCATTACAAGAATGAGCTGGCTCTCAAGGCCCTTTGATCTTGCTTGTGATTGGTCTTAACATAACATACATTACAGACATATTTTAGGTGACAGTAAAGAAATTTGTGTGTAGTTGAACCTTCATAATTAGAGCTGAGTGTCTGTATGCCGTTATTTTCTGAGTGTCTGTATAGTATCGAGGAAGAGATTGTAAATATATATGGCTTTCGCGAGACCAAACGAACTGGCAGTGAACTGTTAATATATGGGTGTCCATGGTCCCCATGTTTCCATGTTAGGGGAGTTCACAAGACATTTTTAAGGTAGCATCCCATCCCAAATGTGACCATTTTGGGGGAAAAATATTCTATGATAGCAAGATAGACCTTGCTCCTATCTTTATTAAAAAAAAAAAAAATTTTGAAGAAATGTTTTTTCTACAGGAAGTTATGGGCAAAATAGTGTTTTCTTCACTGATTGTACAATGTAACAATCTGTCAACACATCATTATTATCTTACATACCATCCTTGTTTCAACACGCGATTTTGTCGCAGCCAGATCACGCAAATATTTTTGCGCTGTTGACATGTCTTCAAGAAAAAAGCGAAAGCGATCAAGCTGCCCTTTCGTGCCAAGGAGAGCAGTAAAAAGAAAAAAACAGGAAATTTTTTTGACATCGACACGGACCGGGCCGACAAACTTGCCGCTAGCGACAAAGGGTCTTATTATACGCAGCGCAAGTTCGAAGAAGTTGTGCCGGGCAAATATTTTATTGTGTGGTGGTAAATTTTGTGGCTCTATTCATCAGTGCTGATCATATAGACCAGAAAGCAATTGTATTGTTTCCTATCCAGTTTATTACCATTCTTACCCAGCTGCTTGCATCTCGGGAAGCATTGCTGCCTTCATTGGGAGTTTCTGTTTCACTGGAGTCAGTCGAAGTTGCTTGATTCCCTCCCTTGCGAGTCTGGCTTCGCGTTTTATTCCTGGTGATATTTCTCCCGGTTACTTTTTTCCCCTGTTTCGTTTCTTTAGGCATTTCTAACGTTGTTTTGGCCTATTCATAATACAAATGACCAATCAGAGGAATGAAAACTCCGGAAACTGGGATGAAACACTTCCAATTCTACAGTAACAACTTACCTTCGGAGTGAGCGACCAACAGCAATGCCTGGTAGAACTGAAACGTAGAGTCAAATTCCTGCACAGAACAGTTTTTGACATCTTTTCTCGTTAGCATTTGAGCGCTATTTTTATGAAGTAAGTTGAGCTGTTTGTTTGTAAACCGCAGGTAATTACTTTCACGCCTTGTCGTACAACCGGAAGAACGTCTCTGAAACTGTTTTGCTCTTTTTCTCAAAACTATATTTTCAAGAAATTGGGGCGCACGTTTTAAGTTCGTGTGGCAGCGAATTTTCAACCGTTTTAGCTCAAATTTGGGAGAATGTTCCTATATGATGTAGCTCAAAAAACCGTGTGCGGCGATTTTGGTATTCTGCCCGTTCGTTTCTTACGCCCGGTTAAACGAATGGAGTTTGAAAAAAGAGCGCTCCTGTTCTTTCAAACCCAAAGTTATAACCGGGCGTAGAAAGCAAACGGGCAGAATACCAAAATCGCCGACACGGTTTTTTGAGCTACATCATATAGGAACATTCTCCCAAATTTGAGCTAAAACGGTTGAAAATTCGCTGCCACACGAACTTAAAACGTGCGCCCAATTTCTTGAAAATATAGTTTTGAGAAAAAGAGCAAAACAGTTTCAGAGACGTTCTTCCGGTTGTACGACAAGGCGTGAAAGTAATTACCTGCGGTTTACAAACAAACAGCTCAACTTACTTCATAAAAATAGCGCTCAAATGCTAACGAGAAAAGATGTCAAAAACTGTTCTGTGCAGGAATTTGACTCTACGTTTCAGTTCTACCAGGCATTGCTGTTGGTCGCTCACTCCGAAGGTAAGTTGTTACTGTAGAATTGGAAGTGTTTCATCCCAGTTTCCGGAGTTTTCATTCCTCTGATTGGTCATTTGTATTATGAATAGGCCAAAACAACGTTAGAAATGCCTAAAGAAACGAAACAGGGGAAAAAAGTAACCGGGAGAAATATCACCAGGAATAAAACGCGAAGCCAGACTCGCAAGGGAGGGAATCAAGCAACTTCGACTGACTCCAGTGAAACAGAAACTCCCAATGAAGGCAGCAATGCTTCCCGAGATGCAAGCAGCTGGGTAAGAATGGTAATAAACTGGATAGGAAACAATACAATTGCTTTCTGGTCTATATGATCAGCACTGATGAATAGAGCCACAAAATTTACCACCACACAATAAAATATTTGCCCGGCACAACTTCTTCGAACTTGCGCTGCGTATAATAAGACCCTTTGTCGCTAGCGGCAAGTTTGTCGGCCCGGTCCGTGTCGATGTCAAAAAAATTTCCTGTTTTTTTCTTTTTACTGCTCTCCTTGGCACGAAAGGGCAGCTTGATCGCTTTCGCTTTTTTCTTGAAGACATGTCAACAGCGCAAAAATATTTGCGTGATCTGGCTGCGACAAAATCGCGTGTTGAAACAAGGATGGTATGTAAGATAATAATGATGTGTTGACAGATTGTTACATTGTACAATCAGTGAAGAAAACACTATTTTGCCCATAACTTCCTGTAGAAAAAACATTTCTTCAAAATTTTTTTTTTTTTTAATAAAGATAGGAGCAAGGTCTATCTTGCTATCATAGAATATTTTTCCCCCAAAATGGTCACATTTGGGATGGGATGCTACCTTAAAAATGTCTTGTGAACTCCCCTAACATGGAAACATGGGGACCATGGACACCCATATATTAACAGTTCACTGCCAGTTCGTTTGGTCTCGCGAAAGCCATATATATTTACAATCTCTTCCTCGATACTATACAGACACTCAGAAAATAACGGCATACAGACACTCAGCTCTAATTATGAAGGTTCAACTACACACAAATTTCTTTACTGTCACCTAAAATATGTCTGTAATGTATGTTATGTTAAGACCAATCACAAGCAAGATCAAAGGGCCTTGAGAGCCAGCTCATTCTTGTAATGGACAATTTTCATTGTGCCTGTCATTGCTGGTCATCTGAACCGAAGGGGAAAGTCCAGATATATTCAAGTTTTTTTTAAATATGTAAATTACCAAGTGATGACGTCATACCCTCAACCAGATTTTCTTCAAATATGATGAAAAGAGATATCTCAGCCAGTTTGAATCAGAAATGTTTGATACTTTGCAGTTAGATTCTACTAAATGTGCTCCACAACACAAGCTTAACAATTCTGTTACCATGGCAACATACTGGGTTCCAGACCTCCTCCATATTAAAAGCTTTTCTGGCCACCTTTGGCGTTCCATTTTGATATTTGCTAACAGCACCTCATTTACATGATCCAGCAAGCATATAGATATGTTAGCTTTCAAGCTGAAAATCACCAATATTTTGAAATCAAGTGGCTGGGGACTGGGAAGGGGTGAGTTGCCATGGGAACAGAATTTTTTTATAGCCATAGATGTGTTTCCCCTAGAACTATCAGCTTGTGAAGTATCAATGTTCTGCACTGCAAATTGGCCAAGATAGCTCTATTTACATACTCAATGTAATATTGGGTTGAGTGTATGACATCATCAGTTATCTCATTTGCATATTCTACCCATTTTTCAAACTTAACTATCTGCGGAACTAATGCAAACATTTGCAAACAGTAAACAGCGTTTATATTCTTTTCTGGAATTCTATGTGATACACTCAAAAACAAAGGGTAGAAATTTGATCACAGTACCACTTTAAGTTGTGTATAGTAAAAGCAGCTGTGAACATAAAGCTTGAATTACGGTTTCTCTCGCTTATTTCCTGTTCTCTGACAATGGATATTCACTTGCATTCTTCACCATCTACAGGGTTACCGAATGGTCCCACTCGATTTGAAAGTGTTTGCAAAATTTAGCCTGTGTTCAAATTGCTCCAAAAAATTTGACGAGTGCTCACTTGCTCCTGCTTACAAAATTTTTGCTACTGCTTGCATGCTCAGATTCTCATTAAAATTCTCTGCTGTGTAACGAAAGCATAATTAGCACCCCAGAAACAAAAATAAACACTGGAAACAATGTTTCCGGTAGGGCAAAACTGAGAAACACTGGGGAAACATGAATGCACATGCAATGAAGACTATGAATGTTTTTGGAAAAATGCTTGTTAGTTGATGTTTTAATGAAACTGACAGTCCATAGTTCAGTCCTAGGTAGTATAATACCCCTACCTGAAACATCAATTTTTGCTTGTAAATACAGGCTACCTTTGACCCACTTGGTATTAGGTAACTCTGTTGCTAGGATTACCCTACCCCAGGACCCTACTTGCTTGCAAATAGGGCTTTAAGAAAGCTTTAAAACTCCACCCACTGACTCGCCTGAAGCTAATTGACATAAGTTTGCATCAAACAGCATCAAACAAGCTTCAATTGCTTGAGAGCAGCTGGCAATGCATTGGTTAAACCACGATAAAAACTTGAAGTGTTGCCTAGCTTTGCGCGTGGTCCTGTTTTGGAGGTGTCAGTCAGATTACTTGCAGCAAAACAACTTTTTAATAAAAGAGAGATTCCAGCTAGTGAGAAACTAACCTCCCCTTGCCATCTGTGTTTTGTAAAGTACTCGCTGCTTGTATGACAAAATTGATCACTGCTCATGTTCACAAAAATAAACACACTGCACGAATGCTCGTAAAGACCATTTGCATACCTGCCAATTAACTCTCCTGGTTTTTTCTCAAATCTCCCAGTCTCCTGATCAGAGCACAAAACCTCCCGGAAAATATCTACCATCATTTTTTTTTTAAAATTTTTCTTTCATTTCAGTATTTTCGAGATCTTAAAAAGGAAAATTAAACAAGAAGTGGATTTATTGCTCTTATCAATTTTGAGCTCTTCTTGGTTGGAAACTTAAACAGTGCAATCAAATTGATATAATTATATTAAACAAGTATTGTAACTGGCCAAAAATCAACCATTCAAATTACACAATACAAGGCAGAAAATTAGCATGGTTTCTGCATGCTGTTTACAGATGGTCAAATGGCTTTCAGTTAACTTCAAAAAGAATTCTTAGGTGTCCTTCCCTCAGGTTTTAAGAGAGTGAAGAAACTTGCTTTCCAGAAAGCGAAGTAGATACATTTTACTCCTCTGTTTGACGTCCAGCCATCTGTTAACACACAAGGTAAGCTACTTTTGAAATGCATGCGGCTTAGAGCTGCAAGTCACCATGTCAAATTGTTCTCAGAAAACTTCATTTCTGAAAAATTAATGAATTGGAAACATTAAGCACTAGGCACAGGGTTTTCTCATACCTTAAGTTTCCAATTCATGAATTCTTCAGACGCTCAGTAAATAAAAATGATTTAAATTAAGATTTCCATATTAACACTAGAGTTATAAAATAATGATATGAAGAACCCTGTCAGTAAAAACCCTGTTGGAGTGGAAATTGTAATGCAACACCGGGACTTTTAATAATGTAGTGTTAGAAATTAGCTCTCTTCTACTGATCAATGAGAGTTTGAAAAGCTTCGGGTGAGTACAAATCATCAACCACTCACCCATTTGGTGCCAACAATTTTCATTTGTAGGAAATTATTTAAGTGATTACACCCCTTTTTATTTTCCATTTTGGCAAGAATATCTCTGTATGAAAACTTTAAGGTTTTTATCTTCAGAGATACCCAAATAATTTGCCAATAATACATAACCTAGTGTTTCAAAAGAGACAAAATGAAATTTGGCTTCCTCAAGTGATAATTTACACAATGATTACAAGTGTATGAAGTGATTCTGCTTGTCTCTAGTTCAGCCAACAGTCATTAGTGAAAATAGCACACAAGACAGACAAGCCGAAAAGCTGTTCACTAACACAGACGATGTTCAAGTTACATGCACGGTATCTTGATAAGTATTTTTTTTAATACAATATGTGCTAGAAAATCCTTTTTAAGTTATTAGACATTTGCAAAATTATTTGTACAATCACAGTAACACATGGTAAATTTGCATACAGCAGGCAAGTTGAAAATTTGAGCTCACTGGAACCGGAAAGGGCCAAAAAATATCATTTCCCCCTGGCAAACGTTCCAATTTGGTTGATTCGTATATGTGTTGTTTCTTTGCTATGTTGCTATCCAACGATTGCTACATGATTGCGATTCAAGACTTCAACTCCAGACTAACGATTTGGTTGTTAATATAAATAAAAAAGCTGCATGAAGCATTGTATTGTATTTTTCCATTGTTACGTGTTCGAGATAGGAGTCGTTTTCTTGAAAAATTCTTTGAGTGTCTCAAAACTCAAAACTCAAAACTCTATGCTCGAAACTTGAGGCTTGATTCTCGAAAGCATCAAGTATTGAGGATCAAGATTGAGTCAAGACCGGTACTGTATATAAAATAATTAAACTATGTCAAACGCTACAAAATGCACCAAACACTCAACAGACGGGCAAGACACTAACAACTGCCTACAAAAACACTACTGACCATACTAGTTCCTAGTTATTAACTATGTTAAATTCCATTTAACTATGTGATAAACCAGTAAAAATCGGGCTGCAATCCTAAGAAGGCCTCAACAAAAACCTCAACAAAAATAGCAACCTGGGCCTTGTGTGATTACCAGACACTGAAAAAGGCATGATTTGTAAATCACAAGAAGGGATATTTTTCTGGGCGAGTAAAAATTGTAACAGGCAAGTGGATTTTGAGAGTGGTTCACCCGGATGGCAAGCACTCTCAAAACTTCCATAGTTTCCAAAACTGTTAAATACACTGTAGTAGCACTAAGATGTTGAAAGAACATGTAAAACTTTAGAGTCACAAAGCAACATAACTTAACCCATTGACTCCCGTGCCGCCCGTAACCGTCCAAGCGAAAACCCACCCCCAATTTCCCGTGCCGCCCGTAACCACCCGAAAAAAGGACATGGGGACAATTGCCTTTCCTACCCTCCCTGAAGACTGTTTGGTTCTCTTATTGTTCTATTGTTCTTGAGGACAAATAAACCAATCAGAATCAACTTACTGAGCATATTTTTAAAGAACTTTAGGGGTCCTAGAAAGATGGTTTTTCGTCTTAAAATCATGCGCTCGATAAGCGCAGTAATCATGGCGCATTGCGGGCCAAGTCTACAAACTTCCAGGGTCTTGTTTTCATTCCTAAAATGGAGAAATTACTTCTTTGGCACTGAAAACGGAAAGGAAAAAACATAAATCGATGTTTAGGTGGTCTCAGAATGGAAGATCAAGGTGTACAGAGTTCTCAAACCTTTCTGGTGAGGAATTTTTCCTTCCTTCAACTGCCACGAAAACTTGACAATCGGTGCGCTTTCAAGTGAGTTTTGACTACAGATCGCGGATTTAAAGCAGCTTCCCGGACTTTAGAAAACAAAAATGGTAATGTACAATATTACTTCAAAGTTGAATTCAACTTTTAGAATGATAGGCAAACCCATGGCCGACAAAATAACTGCAAAACTAGTCAGCAAAAACTCAAGCTTTCTCTTTAGCGTGAATAATTAATTCAAACATGCGGTCATGCAGCGAAGCACGTCAGCGAAATTTTGAACATTTTTTTGCTTTTAGATGAGTTTTTTGCCTCATGTTGAATGAAAATTTATTGGTATTGAGCTTCCTGTCACGTTTCTTCCATTTGGTTGCCTTTATTTGGGGATTTTAGGTTTTGAAAGTGAACAGTATTTTTTCCCGCTCGATTTCTGCATATTTAATTTACACCGACCCATGTGGTTTGTTTGTTGAGTTTATTTGCTTCCCTCAAATATATTTTTTCGAGTCTTATTCAGCTACTACAGAACTCCTGAGAAAAGAACTAAGTGGGCACTAAATTAACACAGTTGAAATATGATTTATCTCAAAATAATTGGCCTTTTTTGGTGTCTTTTTGATGTACAATTTTATTTTTTCTTGCGTTGCGCTGTATTATTTCGCCACGCAGCAAAGAAATTATCTGATTTCTTCTTTTTAAATTGGTTTTTACATTGTGTCTTTCGCCTTCATTTTCTCGTGTTTTCTCAAATGAAGGCTTCGGTGGAAAAAGGGCGTTAGGCTTTTTACTCAAAAATGAAATTTATCAAAAACGCTCCAAATTTCGCATGCAGTTTTGTTTAGGTGCGTTAGACAATGTTCTGCATGTTTTTTTGCTGAAGTTTGTTTCGTTTTCGAGATATTATGTATGCAAAAAAACCTGTATTTGTTGTCACGTCAGCACGTGACCGCAAAGACGGTAATTTCACTTAAAATCCAGCAAAATATTGATCTTTTGCAACATGTAACCTCAAAAAGTGTTGATGTCAGGTTAAAACCGTTAAAACTTTTATTTCACGTTAACATGCGACCACAAAGACGTTCGGTTCACTCAAATTACAGCCAGATGTTAATTTCCCGCAATGCGCAAGCTAGACAATGTTGATATCAGGTCATTTACAGAGACTTAAAATTTTGATTTCACATTATCACGCCACCGCAAGGACTTAAACCCTTAGGGTTTTACTTAGGGTTAGGGTTACCGCTCGAAACTAGGGCTAGCGTTGAAGGGTTACGGAACAAGGTTAGGCTTAGAGTTAACGCTTAGGGCTACGGCTTGAAACTAGGGTTACCGCTTAAAACTAGGGTTACCGCTTGAAACTAGGGTTACGGAACAAGGTTAGGCTTAGAGTTAACGCTTAGGGCTACCGCTTGAAACTAGGGTTACCGCTTGAAATAGGGTTACCGCTTGAAACTAGGGTTACAGAACAAGGTTAGGCTTAGAGTTAACGCTTAGGGCTACGGCTTGAAACTAGGGTTACCGCTTAAAACTAGGGTTACCGCTTGAAACTAGGGTTACGGAACAAGGTTAGGCTTAGAGTTAATGCTTAGGGCTACCGCTTGAAATAGGGTTACCACTTGAAACTAGGGTCACGGAACAAGGTTAGGCTTAGAGTTAACGTTTAGTGTTACCGCTTGAAACTAGGGTTAGCGTTGAAGGGTGAGGGTTATTGCCGAGGGTTAGCGCTAGCGCTTCATTGTTAGGGTTAGCGCTTCGGATAACGTTAGAGTTAAGGTCAGGACGCGTTAGGGTTAGTGCAGTGTTAGGCCAAGGAGAACAATCAAGATGTAACCTTAAAAAATGTTGATTTCAGGTTTTTAAAACCGTTAAAATTGTGATTTCACGTTATCACGCGACCGCAAAGACGTTAATTTCACTCAAATTACAGCCAGTTCACTTTACGCGATTTCGCGTTAAGGCATGACGGCAAGGATGTTGATTTCACTTCAAATCCAGCAAGCTGTTCATTTCACCCAGCACGTAAACTCGAAAACGTCGATTTCGGGCCTAAATAGGTTAAAATGTTGATTTCACTTTAAAGCGTCACAGCAACTATCTCTATTTCATTTTAACTGCCTGCAACGTATAAGCTTAAAAATGTAGGGCTGACAGATTAACAGATTAACCCTTCTGTGCAACGTACAGGTCTCTCTCCTTACATCTGCATGGCCCCTGATCCCAGAAGTTTAAAACACTACAAATCATGCCGATTTGAAGTAAAATCAACGCAACCTGGATCACAGATCTATGTTTTGAATCAATCGATCACTTCTTGTTGGCCATTATTATGTTGGAATAAAAAAGGAAAAAAACACGCTCTGTAATTAGTTAAATATTATTGTGATTTACGGAGTCTTGTCTTGTCTTGTCTTGTCTTGGCTTGTCTTGCCGAACGTGATCGAAATGCATGCCGGGAAGGTTCTGTTACACCTCGTGCGCGGGTAAACATGGAGGATGATGCAAGAAAAATTTTATAAGTCTAAAAGCAGTTCTCATTTTCCAAACTTTGAAGCTAGCAACGCTTGGCAAATGGGCCACAACTCACGACAGAGTTTTATTCTTGGGCAAGAACTGCTCTTGGACTTTGCTGCCTGGATCGACCTGACTTCGAACGCTGATAACTGACTTGCCGCTGATATCAGTTGCGTTGGAAGTTACAGAACACGTTTTGCTTCTTTAAAACATGCTGGTGACTTACGGGTTATCAAGGCTTTATGATGCCTATCAACCACCAGGCAGGCTACAAGGTACTTAAAAACAATGCTTAAGATATCAGTCGAAAGAGCTGTACTGCATCATGCATCACTTCTCTTTGCTTTGACGCTCGATCGAAATTCACGTGTTGTCTCACGTCACAATAACCTGTATAAAAAAATCTCTCCAGATTCCCGCTGTATACGCATTTTTTTTAAAATAGATATCTTCATTTTTGAAAAAAAAGCGAAAAAAAAAATTGAGCGACCTCGTGTCGAACCGGCGTCACGGCAAAACAAATTCGAATCTGGCCCGTTCAGCGCCTCATCCGCTTGTGCTAACGAAGCAGTAGTAAGAGCTTAAGGTATTATAGTGAGTTGATCGCTTAGCGAAACAAAAGGTTTCTTTTGTTTTCCATTCAACAAAAGGTCCCCAGAGGATGCCCTTGGAAAAATGTGTTTTTTTGCATACGTAATATCTCAAAAAGGAAGCAAACTTCAGGGAAAAAACATGCAGAACATTGTTTGACACACGGAAACAAAACTGCATGCGAAATTTGGAGCGTTTTCGACAAAGTTCACTTTTCAGTAAAAAACCTAACGCCCTTTTTCCACCGAAGCCTTCAAATGTTTTCAGTGATAGTAAAAGAATGGAAATTCTGTGTGTATCCGGTCTCGTTTTGTCCTCTGAAGTAAAAAATTAACTCATTTTTGCATCTTCAAATTTCTCGGCTTTTGTTGCGCAGCAAAGAAAAAATATAATTTCTTGTTTTCTTAGAAATTCTACACAACATATTGAGTTCTTTTGGTTGATATTTTTTAATTTTTTGGCCCTTCAAAGATTAAACTTTAAATAAACGAAGTCTTGAAACCTGATCTTGTGTCTGTGGTTACTGCGCATATGGTTTATTTTTAGCGCTCGGGCTGACTCTAGAATGTCAAAAATGCCCCGGGAATTTAGGGGTTGGTTGCGTGCAATTTCATTAGGGAGTCCATGGGTTAATTGTGTTCGACTAAGAATGCCTTCATAATGTGGTCTGATTCGAGAATTTTCAACCATTCATCGACACCAATTTGCCCCCCCCCCCGAAAAATTTTTCAGGGGCGAAATTATTCAGGGCAAATGATGTAATTTGTATAGACCATGTGCTCGACCTTGTTCCCAGGCTCTCTCTTCTCTGCCTCTGGAACGAGGTTGTCATGTGCGTTGTTTCTAGCAGGAGTCCAGTTTTCACATTTGCCTCGCGTCCTGGTGTGCTTTTTTGTCGTGTTTGACCTTCTCTTCGCGTTTGGTGTGATTTCATGTTGAATTCTGGACTCTGCTTCCCTGTTTATTTTAAGGTTAGTCTTATCCAGCCCAATATTCTTTGGAATTGGTGGATGGTACAGCTGTACTCTGACGGGAAGGTCCATAAAAGTGAACATGAACCATGGAACGGAAATGTAAATACTGTCTACTCATTAATCAGGCCAGGGGAATACTCGAATCAGTCGCACAGAGTTTGTTTACGATGAACGAGCACGCGATTGCAAATATTTACTTATATTTAAACTTCCTGCTCAGAATATGTTCGTAAAAAGTGTACTTTTACAAATTAGCTTTTATGCCTAAACATTTTACAGAAATTGCTGGTTTTCAGTGTCACGCCACATCAAGATAAAAATAAAGCCGTTCAATAGATAAAGTCCAGAATCTGAAAAAAGGAAGAAGGTAAATATGCGAAGACTCTTGCCAAGATTCAGATCACAGCAATTTTTCTTAACCCTTTAATGCCCAATAGTGACTCATAGATTTTACTCTGTCTAACGCCAGACGATTTTACTCGTCAAAGGGAGGCCCCTTGGGCATTAAAGGGTTAAGCGAGATATGCAGAGAAATGTTTTACCCAAATTTATAGAGATTTGTATGGAGACGCGATCCTGGTGCCACCTACATGGGCACCAACATGGTGGCCGGAAATCAACAAAAACATCTGTCACTGAGTTTTGCTGCAAAAGTGTAAATTTACTTCTCGAGTACTCAAAAGCAATAAAATGATACTTTTTCTAATACATGAACTGTTCAGATAGCCAAACTCCCCGAAATAAGTCACTTTTTTAACCAACATCACGCAAAAGCTAAGAAATTCAAGTGCGGTCTATCACAAAACCAAGAACCCATTTGGAGCGAAAATTTGTATGAATGTTACTTTTCAGCTGCTCTTATACATCATGAAAGTAAAATCTCAGGAGGATCAATTGCTTTGTAGTTTGAGTTTTAGTAATGTCATGTGAAAACCCCCAATTGGCGCAGTCACGCAACGTAGTTTGGACCGGGACCTGTTCAATCAGAATTGCATAGACTTTGACAATGAAATAGCTTTCTGTAAAACCTCCGTTTCTTGTTGAAAAGGTGTTAATTTTACAATAGACAGAGGTTGAAAGTCAGATAGGGAAATCATTTAAAGTATCTGTATTAAAGTTATGGCGTCGAATGCAATCATAATCATTGATTACTACTAGTTTAAATATTATGGCAATGATAGCGAATCATGCAGTAGGTAAATGCTGCTCTTAAGGTAGCATCCTACCCCAAATGACCGCTTCGCATTCGCACCGTTTCAAGGCAAGACGTTAAATAAAAACCACGACAAACTATATATCTCCCGAAAGCTTAATAAATGAAAATTACCATACCATATTTATTGAAAGAAAAAAGATAAATGTCACGCAACTACCCGCACTGACTCCAGTGAAACAGAAACTCCCAAGGCAGTAATGCTTCCCGAGATGCAAGCAGCTGGATAAGAATGGTAATAAACTGGATAGGAAACAATACAAATTGCTTCCTGGTCTATATGATCAGCACTGATAAATAGAGCCACAAAATTACGGCCATGTACACAATTGCCCGGCACAACACCTCGAACTTGCGCTGCGTATAAGAAGACCCTTTGTCGCTAGCGGCAAGTTTGTCAGCCCAATCCTCGTCGATGTCAAAGCAATTTCATTTTCTCTTTCAACCGCTTTCCTTGGCACAAAAGGGCAGCTCGATCACTTTGGCTTTTTTCTTGAAGACATGGCAACAGCACGAAAATATTGTTGTGTGGTCGGACCGTGACAAAATTGCATGTGGAAACAAGGATGGTATGTAAGATAACAATGATGCGTTGACAGATTGTTACAGTGACTTGTCAACATTCCATTAACGGCAATTAGTGAGGAAAACACTGTTTTGTCCATAACTTCCCATAGAAACAATATTTTTTCAAAATTTCTTTTCTAAAACAAAGATAGCAGTAAGGTCTATCTTGCTATTGCAAAATATTTTTTTCCCCAAAATGGTCACATTTGGGGTGGAATGCTACCTTAAAGTTGATTTCCAGTCCGTACTGCGCACTCTCGAGAGTTTGTTTCGGTTTCTTGTTTTGCTTCATGTAAAATATCACAAAATGTAACCATTTCGCAACTACTTACTTGAAGTAAATTCAAAGTTTAAAAGCAACCGCCATTATGGATACGAACCGGTCGAAGCTTAATACTTCGTTCTTGCTCATATCACTTCATGAAACAACTTCACAGCTGTAAAAATCAATGAATCTGTTGGAAAAGGACTTTGAAAGGTCTCAAAGATAAGGTATGTGGTTCTTAACGAATAACATCGATTCGCATTCCATCGAGTGCGCCCGATAAACATTAGGGTTCTGAGACTGCGCAGTTCGGACTGGAAATCATCTTTAACGTAAGACATCGGGAACATTCGGAGAGTATTCCTGGACATAAAATGCAAAGATTTTTAGGCGGTTCCAGATTTTTGTACCCTGGGGTTAGCAGGTATGCATCTGATCTATACCCCTATCTTTGGTCCCAGTTGGCTTAACAGTTCAGTATATAAAAGAAATTCAACACATTAAAGCATGATTCTGGAACATTATTGGCAATGACGATTTGCAAACGACCCTTTCCGCTTGAAGTAAAAGAAATGGGAGATGTTTGCAGATAGGCTGCAATCTTGGACAAAATAAAGTGGAACGATAATCCCCCATCTCCCCCAAAGCAATGATGAAGGCGCGAAGGAACAAAAACGCGCCATTTTGGCATCATTGAAATGGGGGGAGAGGTGGCCCAGATTCCTCATTTTGTGGCTAAAACATTGACGCTGACATGCTTACCTTGTAGCCGTGTCGCCAATAACTGAAGAGTTGGTTAAAGATTGGCGAGGCGTAAAAGGACTAGAATCACGGCTTTTGGATGAGACTTTTGCTTTGAATGACTGCCTTGACCAAGGGGTAGTCATAATTGAAGTTTATCGAGCAACTATTACAGCAAACTTTACCACTCCTCATTCATTTCAGCCGCCATTTCTCGGCGCCAAGAGATTAATAACGGAGACTAGCACTGGACGCTCATTGGTCACAGCGGGCGGGGCCTTGGCACGGGAATTCGTGCCAAGGCTCCGCCGGCTATTGGGACGAGCAGTAGCGTTGTGGACCGTTGTGGCGTTGCACTTTTGTCCTGCGTGGCAGACATGCGTAACACCTTTCGACTAACCGTCATAGGCGTACGGGACGGGGGGCGGGGGGGACTGCAGCCCCCCCCCCCACCCCGATCGCAGAAAATTTTGAGATTTTTCGGGCAAAACGCTGATGAATCGGGCAAAAGTTCTCGGGAGAAAGCATTCTAAAAGGTAGCCAAGGCCTGGCTTGTAGGTTACTTTCACTGGCGCTTGTCTTGTCAAAACGAAGTTAAGGTCAAATGATCCAAGGATCCACAATTGCAGGTATTCTGTTTTGGAAAGCCATATGCCAATTAAATGTGTACCGTGGGAATCCACGATGTTATTTCAATGTGAAAAAAGTGACAAAAGGATGAAAACAAAGGACGACGAAGATGGGTTCCTGCCAAAACTTATGTTTTTGTGGTGGCTCTGAAAAGAGTCCTTTTGAATGGCTCCGCAAAGTGCCGTTTTAAAATTTTCCTGAACTTCTCGTACGAGGAACAATTAACTGTTTCTTTTATAAGTTTCTGATTTTACCAGGCTGTCGATTGAAGTCATAGGCTAGGAGTATGCAGTGTTTCAAAATAACTACAGTGGAATCCTGATTTCTCGAACCCTCATTTTTTCGATCCTCCCGATAACTCAAACCAAAAGTCGTTTCCCTCTCCTCAGTCAAACGTTGTAATTTCACGAACTGTCCGATTTTTAAAAGCAATTTTCATCAGTTTCCTTGGAGGTTCCAAAAAATCGGAATTCCGCTGTGTTTCCGGAATGATAACAGTTTCATTAGACATGAGACTTGGGAACTTCTTTGTTTTTACTGCCATTTGAGTACGTATATACAACTGACGCTTTCAGGCATTTTGTAATTTTTTTCGGGCAATAAGGCCACCGGCCCCCCAAGTCCGAAGGTGCCCGTATGCCTATGCTAATCGTATGTGTTGTTGTTTCTTCCAATGAAAATGCGTTGTGACCGTGTCTTCTCAGGTAAACAAATCTTCTAATAGAGAGTTTAAGCATGACGTTTACGGCAGACGGCAAACGGCAAAGATCACCTATGATTTTCCATTCTTTTCCTGTAATCCTTAAATAAATCATATAAAAATAGAAAAGTGTCTCTTACTATTTACTGCAAATACAAATATTTTGATTATACTGTACAGAGAGCTGAAGACAGACGGCAAAAGTTTCATTTTTGCCGTCTGCCGTTTGCCGTAAACGTCATGCTTAACCTCTCTAATATCGGCAAGACCACAACGACAAACCAATGCAAAAGGGTGCCGGATCTTTGGAGACCTGGGTCGGGTTGTTCGAAAGCCGGTTAACGTTAACCCAGGGTTAAACGTTAACTGAAGCACTACGTTTTCTTACTTAAAAATGTTTTTCACCTCTAACGTTTGGTGTAGTTTGAGATTACTACAGGTCAAAACTGAAGGCAAAACAATATAAACAGAACACCTCACCAAAAAGTTACAAAACTAAAAAAAAATTCTCGCTAACCCTGGGTTAGCTTAATCGGGCTTTGAACAACCCGGCCCTGGATCAATTAAAATCAAAAGATACTATGCATAAAACGGTAGACTGATCCCCACAGCGAAGAGAGGAAAAGAAATAAAATAAAACAGCAATGAAATAAAAACAAGTACAATATAATTGCCCGATATTTCGGTTTGAAAAACAAACCTTCTATGAGGGCTAAAAGAAAATGAATGCAAAAAATACAAAATGACCGTTACATATAAGAGCTTTTTATATTTCAAAGTTCTTATATGCAAAAGTGTAAATTTATTTTTCGAGTACTCAAAAACAATAAAATGATACTTTTTCTAATACATGAACTGTTCAGATGGCAAAACTCCCCGAAAGAAGTCACTTTTTTAACCAACATGACAGCTCTTTTGGCCGTCATGTATAAGCGCCGCATCACGCAAAAGCCAAGAAATTCAAGTGCGTTCACAAAACCAAGAACCCATTTGGAGCGAAAATTTGTATGGATATTACTTTTCAGCTGCTCTTATAAGGTCCTTATACATCATGAAAGTAAAATCTCAGAAGGATCAATTGTTTTGTAGTTTGAGTTTTAGTGATGTCATGTGAAAACCTCCAATTGGTGGTTTGCATCGAAAATAAAAATCGAAACCATTCAATAAATTAAGTCAAGAATCAGGTATATGATAGATAAATGATAGACAGAAAACATCGCCGAGATTTAGGTCTGTACGGTTTTTCATTGCCGCGTTATTCGGTAAACAGTTTCACCTAAATTTATAGAGCTTTGTTTGGAGACCCCATGTCGGTTCATGGCGGCCGGAAACCAACAGAAACATCTGTCATTGAGTTTTGCAACTGAAACGAAAAATTATTACTCTAGAGTTCTGAGACATTGAAAGTATTACTTCTTCTAGTGCAAGAACTGTTCCGTTACCAAAAACGTAAGCGATAACTGCTCTTTTGACCTACGCGTGATCCTTCTCGGACCGCCATTTAATGTCACGCAACGCATAAACTTGGAAATTCAAATGTCCACTATGAGAAAATGAGGAAACCTATCGAGCTTAAACGCCAAGTTTTGATAAGGTCTTATGTCTGATGACACTAAAGCGCCAGATGGATTGCTAATTCGTAATTTTGGAAAATGGTGACGTCACATGAAAACAAAGAATTGCCTCAGTCACGCAACGTAATTTGGACCGGGACCTGTTCAATCAGAATTGCATAGACTTTGACACTGAAATAGCTTTCTGTAAAACCCCATTTGTTGTTGAAAAAGTGTTAATTTTACAATAGACAGAGGTTGAAAGTCAGATAGGGAAATCATTTAAAGTATCTGTATTAAAGTTATGGCGTCGAACGGAATCATAATCATTGATTACTACTAGTTTAAATATTATGGCAACGATAGCAAATCATGCAGTAGGTGAATGCTGCTCTTAACGTAAGAAATCGGGAACTTTCGGTCACGTGACATACCAAATATGGGCGTGGTTCGAAATATTTAAAGGAAACGTGAATCGAACAAACACGGTAAACTTTGATGCCCACTGGACTTCAGGAGCCAAAGAAAAGGAGATTTTGAGATTTCCTTGGCAACAGACTTGTAGTTAAGTTTCTCCCCCCTAAACTAATAGAGAGTATATGGATATCAGTCGAGCAGCTAAATACTTCATATATCTTGCTTCAGTTTGGACTCTATCATGTCGTTGCCCCGTTAAGCTTTTTACGTAGTATCAGCCTTGCATCATTGTTTACACCCTAAATGACAAGCCAATCACAGCGTTCAAATTAACAAATGGTAAACGCCATAGCGTGTACTATTGAGTTATGGTTGCACGCGGGAGGTTGCTAAGCACGAAAGAAGCGTAAGAGTCGCACGAGGCGATAGCCGAGTGCGACTCTAGCTTCTTTGAGTGCTTAGCAAACCTCCCAAGTGCAACCATAACTCAATAGTACACGCTCATTGGACAAATCATCCCTTATCACGCGACAGAAAATAAATGTTACGATTTTTTGGCTTATTGCATTACGACACTATAGGAACACTATAGGTGTTTCATTAGCTTAAGCTTCATGAATTTTACCTTGATATCTCGCAAAGAAGAAATGTTGACCTGAGGTCAGTCGGTACAAAAATACGCATTTGAGAAAAATGCACTTAAAGTTTCTTACAAGAAGTATTAATCATTTAACAAGCCACAAATAACGAGCGGGGGTTTAGATTGGATCTCGGGGGAGGGGTGCAATGGTTGTTCTATCTTGTAAAAAGTTACTACAGTTTTAGAAAATATTCCTTTTTCATAAGGGAAACGAATGAGACTGTGATGGTGATTCGAGGCAAGACCTTTAAGGCGGGGGTCCACCTGAAAGCCGTATTTTGGCTGGGTATTATGTTCTTAATGCAAATATCTCACTTACGTTTCAAGCAATCAAGAATTGCTCCACTCATTACACATATCTATGTTTGGGTTGTTTTGTAAATTTTTTGGTGATTTTTAGGTGTATTTGGAGATAAATAGTTTTTCTCAAAGGATTAGTAAAATTTATAGAAATAGGAAATTTTGAAGATTTGGTGTTGTTGTAATATTAGAGTTTGAAGTGAAAAATTGGTAGATACACTCCAAAGAGTTGCCCAACAACCTGGGGTGCCATTGTGAGGTCGGGCAACTGTCTGGTGGTGTTCCAAAACCTTTTTTTCCCTTTCAACCTCTCTTTAAACTTACCAAAATTTCACTTAAATTCAGGTGAAGCCCCGCCTTAAGAACTAATTATGCCAATCTAGTTGTGCATGTCTTCAAAGCTTTTCTACAAAGTTTGGTTTATATATGTTAAACTAATCCATAGTTTTAACCACTTTCTTATGGTAAACAACCGTTGCATGACCGTTGCTAGTAAAAAACATACCCCTGTATACTCATCTTGAGGAAAATTAGCAAGATCACTTTAAAATGTTTTCGACAATTGTTCAAGGGTTCAAGGGTCTTAAATCTTGTATTTTCAAAAAACGTTTTTCATGAAAATCACCATATTTTAGTGTGTCATACCACCTTAAAGTGCCTATCAAGTATGGCTGTAACAATACATCGAACTATCGATGAATCGCGACGCTAATGCCGCGATAGCATGGATCGATAGTGAAAATGGAATATCAATAACAATTGCGATAGTGTAGCGAACTATCGATAGTTTCGATAGCTCCTATACTTCTAACATTTTAACTTCTTTGGAAAATAAAGACACCTTTTTCCGTCAGATTTGATTTTCAAGGTTAAAAAGAAACTAAAAACAATCCACCTACTGCACCTGGCATTGTGTTTCTCAGTACCTGTATTGACCACGAGCCCGAGTTTTCTAAGAGCAGATAGTCAGCGAGGCGCAGCCGAGTTGACTATCGCTCGTAGAAAACGAGGGCGAGTAGTCTAATTGTTTTAGTATAAATTTACCGTAGTCTCATTGCATAAAAAGAAAAAAAAATGTCAAGTAACGCGTAGAAAAGAACTGTTTTATTATGTTACATCAGGTTCAAACGTGACGCGTGATGTGCACTGATGAGTAACTGTTGACTATCAGCAGATAGTCAATGGTAATATAGCCAATCATATTCACGGATTCACAATAGACTACGGTAAATTTATACTAATACTTCTTAGTGTAAGGCATTAAGTAAATACAGACATTCCTGAAAAACTATCGCAATACTATTGCAATAGTACCTACACTATCGCAATAATATCGCAATATCCATGTGACAATACAATTACAATAGTTAAAATGTCATCAATAGTCACCCTTACCATGAAGTAAAAAGTAATTGCTGCTTATTTGAAAGGCCTTTTCAAATTATAATAGAATGGCATTTTTCTTTTTAGAATATCTTTTTCGTTTTAGAGATATTTACGTTTTTGTGAGTAAAGTGATGACGTCATAGGTGGTTTCACTAAAACAGTACAACACTCAATCAAGAATATCCCTAGAAATATTAAAGCAGTGTTCTTCAAACTTGGCATCAGCACTGTACATCACAAAAGAAGCAATATGGGACCTGTCGTGTCGTTGCCATGACAACAGTTATGCCGCTGGTCCTGTTTTAATTAAAACTAAATTCCCAGATTTTATCCTAAACAAGGATCATGCACTAACAACAATCTAATTGGGATAGTTAAGACAATATGGGAATCATTTGCGTGCCCAGTTAGACCCCCTGTCTCACTTTAAAAGGTTGGAAATGGGGATATTT